>SCLH01002338.1:0-33667 GCA_004367855.1 Oikopleura vanhoeffeni
TACACGCAGGCTGGCGCAAAAAAATCTCGAAAAAATGTCAAAAATATTTTTTAGATGGTGAAATAGCAATTTGAGGTACCTGAACTTTGCACATGTGCGGCATCAAAAAACTAAATCAGATATCGAGCAAAATCAGGGTCCATAGTTACCACGTATCTTATGATTGCGAAAATGAGGCTTTTTGTGTGAGTCTAGAAGTTTTTATACACCAAGCTGGAAAATGATTTAATTAAAACGCTTGACACAGAACATCCCCGTAATCGGCGAACAAATTAAACACCAAACGCTGTAAATTATACCCGAGGAACAAAACCAATAATTATTAACAGTGCGCGTACGACAAAAAATATAAAAATATCTTCTTATGATTTTCTCTTTCAAAACTGATTATTACCCGGTCATAAAGTAAAAAAGGCTGAATAACAGCTCGAACCTTTTGAATGGAACGACATTATACGCAGGACTCATGTCACTTTTTAAATTTTTGAATTCAACACAGCTCACGCCGCCCTCCACCATCCTAATTATTCTTCCAGAAAATTTTCTTTTACTTCTATACAAACATTAATTAAATCTATTATGTATTATCTGAAATAAGACTTTATTTGCCCAAAAACTTTATCAAATAGGCACAAATTTTCCAAAATTAAAAATTTTTTCAAAAACTAGGATATACACATTTTAAATCGGATTTTTATTACAAACAGCATCATCCGATATCTACAAACAATTTAGAAATAATAGTCTACACAAAAATATTGTTCGAGTATGATACAGGCGTTGTGTAACCGGTTTTTGACCTTTCTTTTTACCCACATTTCCATAAATTCTGAATTCCCCCTGCCTCGTTGTTGATTTGGTTTAGATCCTGGAAAAAGAGGACGGGTAGGAGATACGGCCGAGTGAGGGTTATTTGGTCCGAAATTGAGCGTTTTCTCATTAGCGGATAGCAAGATTAAGTGGCCCAAAATTGAAAAAATAAAAGAAAAACGTTACATGCTTTATAACGCCCGTCGAAGTTTGAGACAACAACCCGAAGCAATCAGAAATGAACTGTCTGAAATAAAGAAAACCCTTCTCTTCTGTTTCTTGAATCAAACCAAACCTTAATCGAGCTAGTGAGCACGTAATTGAACTACACAAAAGGCCAACATAAATTTAAATTTCGCGAAGCGTTGTTACGTCATAGACGAAGATTTGCCCTAATACAAAACGTCCCTAACTTCTGCCTTAAAAATGCCCAAAAGAATGCTCAAACAAAAAAAGTTCGGTATACTCGCATCGAAATCTCGTTAACAATTAAATTTCATAAGAACAAAATAGCTATAAAATTTCTGCGCCAGAATGTAAAACTCTAGAAAATTGCATCACGGGGCGCCCTAAAATTTTGATCAACTCCCCAAATTCAAAAAAATGGTCCCAAGCCAAAATGTTCGATATCCAGCGAATTAGAGAATTAAATTTCAGGGAAAAATGCTAATTGAGAATATTCGTGCAAAAAGGAATTTTAAAACTCTTTAAGAAAATGGGCCATCACGGGCGCCCGTAAAGTTGATCTACTAAAATTCCAAACAAAATCGGTCCCAACCAAAATTGTCATAATGCATTGAAATGTAAATTTTATAGAAAATATTTTAGTTCTTGAAAGATTAACCGACCTTTCAATTTCTAGCCTTTTGTAGCTATCAGCCGCGAGTATTCGAACGAGTTCAATTTCCTGTTATTTTCGTTAAAAATGGTTTGAAAAGTATCTCTAGTGATTTCAGGGAATGTCTCTGTCAATAATTCAGCACTAAATTCAAATAAAAAATGTATGCATTCTCCGAAGTATGTTTTCCAGTCTGATTGTTCAAAACATAAAAGTTGACGTTAAAATAGTGCCAGAGCGGCAATGAAAAACATTCAGCTGCTTTTTTTATGAACCGAATCATTTCCCTAATCCTGTACGCCACTCATCTACACTTATCGTACGGAGATACCGTTTTCGACCCAACGAATATCTGGTAGGAATTTTAACGCCTAAATATTACTTTTGAGATTCACAATGATTATTACAAAAATGTGTCTTGAAATTTTCAAATAATCGAATTAAAAACTGGATTGCATTAATACCCTCTTGATGTTATACCTCTCGAAAGACAAAACAAAAATTACTCATTTTGCGAGTGCTCCTCTATTGAGTCAGGAAAACGACTCAAACAAACCAACTCCACATTTAAGGTGCAAATATTTCTTGTATCGTAATATCAGGGTAGAACTCAAAATTGTACGAGAATTCCGAATATCTTAGATTAAATGCTGTTTGAGATAATTTTTCATTGAAGTTATAGCGCCTTCGAAAAAATAAGAACGTTTTTTATCGAGCACTTTTTCTCACAAAACTTACGATAAAAAATTTGCGAGTTCTTATATGATTACGAATCCAATCACTGATACAAAATTGTTTGGCCATTCGAACCATCTTTTAAAAAATAAAAATCCGACTTTTATTTTGCCGACGCGAGCGCTTTACGGCTATTGAATTTCAAAGAAAAACCTGAAAAGTTAGACTTGTAAATTTAAAAAAAAAATCATATATTTGAACTCGCGATGATAAGATATCACCCCACGTACGATAAATATTTCTCTAGCCGTAGAAATATATATTCTCTCTTGAAGTCTAAATTCAGATCACAGCTTTTACTCTAATTATTTATTTTTTTATATTTTTTGATTTATATCTTGTTTTGATATGAACAGCCGCGGCCCTGATATTACGCGCAACACGGGATATGGGACGCTCTGTCCACCGATGTCCCGGCTGTGGAAGATCATCTTCCGATTGCTTCTCCTATCATTTCAACTCAATCTGTATTTAATCTGTATTTTCGATAATTATCTACATTAAAAAAATGGAGGATTGCTAAAACAAAAAATCGAACCAATTAATTGCGCCTTTTGTTGCCGTTTAGCGCCCTCAATAACATGAAGCAGTAAAAAAATACATTCCCGAAAAATATATTCATAAATTTTTAATTCATTATTTATTAGAGAAACAAAAGCTAGAGAAATAAATAGAAAATGTTTCGAAAATAAAAAATTTACCAAAATAAAAAAATCTCGATTAATTCTCATCGTAAATTTTTATTTTAAATTGTGTGTCAAGAAAATGTATTCAAACTTACATATGCTGATTAAAATGTAGAACTTGAAAAATGTATGGGTTTTGAAATATAGACAAAAATATCGAAAATGCTTCTTCTTCGGGCCGCAGATAGTGTAGTGTTTGACCACATTAAATCGATATCATTGTTTATTAAATAAAAATAAGGTTAAAGATAATTGATCTTAAAGCTATGCTGACCTCAGCCTTAACTTTTTTAATCGGATAGAGGTACTGCTTTATGATTTTTTGAAAATGCTCGTACCAATTATGTACGGAGTGGGCGTACCGGGGTAAGAAATTATTGGTGCGTGAAACAGGTTAATTAATAATCCTGCTTGATTATCGGCTTGGATAGGAAGGATTATTCGGTTGGACCACAGCGCCGTCAGGCGTTGTATTTTTTCCGACACATCTAGGTTCAAAGGGACGAACCATTTTAATACAATTGTTCATATTGGTTGGACCCAAAATTTATGATTATTACCTGCGAGACAATCCCAAGCTTACGTTTGCCGAAAAAATGGTTAGAAAAGGTTTTAAAGACCCGTTTTTTAAAAGAAATTGCCTATAATATCAAAATGGATTATAATAAACAAAAAATAAATAAGCTGATCGATTTTTTAACTATCAGAAAAAATCTGATTATCTTATTGTATTTTTCTGCTATTATACAATTTTTGATACCTATGTTACGTTTTAGTCTTTTTCTTAATTATAGATAGTTAATATTTCACTAAAGTTTTTCTCGCTCACTTGAAACTTAAAGCTATTCATCAAAAAATCGATTGTGTTAACAAAAACCCCGCGTTTTTGTTTCACTCAAAACTTCTTCATTTCCAATTTTGTTTTTCTTCGCTACTTGAACGTCACGCGGTACCGATAACGAAAAAAATTTCTGGCCGATGTTGTCATTTGCATAACCCAAAAACATCGAAACAAAATTAAACTAGTTTGGTTTTGATTTATATTTATTGGATTGAAAATTCAAAGAAATCAAAAGCAATAGAATGAAAAGCAAATATTTATTCTCTTACTCCATTCTATGGCAATTTTTGTATAGTAGAAATTGGAGACACTATAATCGTTATAAAGCTCACATTTGAAGCTTCAAAAAAATTTTCTTGATTCAAATCATGGATTGACAGTCAATTTTTCGACGTATGAGAGAATCATGCATTTCCGCGAGCAAAATCTTGTTGCGTCATCTTCGTTGAAATAATTCGTTTTATCATTTGATTGACTTAATGATACATCATTATGCCTGGCGTCACTTAAAAACTTTTTCGCCTGTTAAAAGAATAGCGGAATAAGTTTTAAGCTACCCAGGCAGAATGATCGATATGTTATCACAGTTGAAGATTTATTGGCATTTTGGAAAAACTCACATAAAAACTCGGATACCAATTTTCGTAGTCAGCTTTTGTCTCGCGATTCCCCTTGACATTGTTGCGTTGTTAAGAAAAAGCCAGCTGATTAGATTTCTAAGACCAATCTAAGGGTTTTTGTGGTTGAATAATCCATTATATGTATATCATAGAAACTTTGCAATCAATATGCGATAATTGGGTAGCGAATGATATTGAAAATTTTTTGAAGCTTAAAGGTTTCAAGGTTCGCCCTTCTTATGAATAAACGTATATTGCTATAATTACAGCTGGTAGACTTGTAGTCATGCAGCAATGAGATTCGAGTAATAGGGAAAAAATCGAGATTTGAGTCATCCTAAAAAATAAAAATTCAACTCAATTCGCGTTACAAAGTTTGATCATACTTTAATAAATTCATCGCTTCTCCCGTGGTTAAAATTTTAAAGGTATCATTCATAGCGCTCAGTTCAAATGGTTCAAAATCACGGTTGGAGAGTTGCATTTGAATAAGAAACAAGTTTTTTGTGAGACCTCTTATCTCTTTAGCAAAAAACAAATATAGAAATAAAATTAACCATAAATATATGTCTATAATTAAATTTGTTCAATTTTTACAATAAACTATTCTCTTTCAAGTGTGGTTTAATGTTAGTGAGATCATTCATGACTCTCATTTTTATGACAAAGGATTTCACCAGTCTTTTTTTACAGTTTCTTTCGTTGTTTGTTACCAAGACGTCTATCCGGAGAATTATTGACGATTATATTGAGCTTTCTTTATAACTTATTTTCAAAATAAAGTATTCTTCATAATCCTTGCATCTTTGACTGTTAAGTATGTTTCGGCTTTCCCTTATGCGCATCGCTTTGGTTTCCGTTTCATCTTGTTTAACCAGTAACATAATCGGTTTTCTCTCTCGTCGAGGCAGGGCGATTTCTTTGTAAAAAAATGCGCTTCGCGTTACCAAAAGCTTTTCAATTACTAAAATTGTAAGAGATATAAAAAAACTTGCTCTTCGACTTACTGAAATAATTTGTAAATAATTTATTGACAACGATTAACTTGGTGGTAAAAATGAAACAGCTAGATTATTCAGTTTGATCAGAAATGGTGTTTTTTAATTAAACGGTCTGTAATTCAAAATCGAGTTTTCCAATGCTGCCCAAAGGATTCGTATTGCGAATAGTTTACTATCTGAACACATTTGGGAGCGAATGTCCAAAAATAAATTTTACATTATTTTCAACCTATTATTTTTATAAAAATGTTCTTGAAAGCATTTTTATACACACTGGTCTTTTGATAAAGTAAACTGATTTTTTTTAATGTAGATTATTTGAACTACAATATCCTACGTGGCACGTTAAACATATTAAATCACTATTTTGGTGAAAACAGATGCAACGAATGAAAGTACCATTGTACCACGTTTTCAAAAAGAAACTATAATATTTGCCTTTATATTAGCCGTATTTTTGGTGTCAAAGTGGCAAAAGAGCAGTAATCTCATGACGTCGCTACAAAGCAATCTGTTGTGTAAAATCTGTTAATTTTTGTAAGTTGGATAACATTACCTGTGTTTCACCAGCTCTGATTTTTTGTCAGACTATCCTCATCAAAAGAATTATTATTTAATTAATGCTACGGCTATTAAAAATGTGAATGACGTTGTTTGACCAACCGCACCAAGTAACTGGCCATTTTGACACATTCCATTCGCTTTTCAAAAATTCTTAAATTCCCTATCAATTTGATTGCTGAATTTAAAATTATATTGAAACTTAAAAACTCAATCAGATATCGACCGAAAATTGCGGAGATTAGGTGTACCATGTTAGTGTGAGTCAAACCGTTTCTTATTCCAAAACAATGTCGGATCTATTAATAATAGTGGTAACAGGCGATATACTGAGATTGTTTGAAACTTTTGTACTTAAAAAATTTAAACCTTTAAAGTTTCAGATTTATTTTGCTTCTGTGAGCATATCATAATTCTTCATTTCTTTATGATACAGTATTACAAGAAATTATTAATGTTAGCAAGGATTATAATTACAATGGCTTGGAAATGCGTTGTATACTTTTGCTTTCTCATTGTTATTTAGGTAGAAATTTACAACTTTGACAAATTATTATTTAAAACTGCCCTAATTTAACGACCGATACTATGAGCTTGGGGACTATACTTGACTAACTGTCGTAGCCACTCTGTACCCTTTTAGTGCGAATAAAAACAATAATTTCACCATCTAAAATATATTTTGACCATTTTTTTCGAGATTTTTAAATTTTTTTTGATTGGTCCGGCAGATGAATTGCCAAGCTGAAAACTGCGTCCAAGTAAAATGAAAGTATCAAGTAAGGGCGCTCAAAAAATACAGCAGGAATACTAAAAGAATATTGGCGAAAAATCCTTTAATTTCGGAAAATTTATTTTTCGTCAAAGTTCAAATGTTTTAATTTGATTCGGAAGCAACACCGATGACAAAATTTCGAATGCAACAAAATTAAAGTTTCTTACCATGTAATGGATCTCGAGAGAAACAGCTTCCGTCCGGTCATGTGTCAAAATTTTCACCAATCTTAGAAAATATTGTTTAAATTTTTTGAGATTTTCGAAAGAAAAGAGTATAGTTCAAGGATAAGCATTGCAGGCTACCTGATGCAAGTTAATTAAGGGTCATCGATCATTGCGTCAAAAAATAAAGCATATATACTGAAAAAAAATACTTAGGAAAAAAATTCGGAATTTCCGAAATTTTTTATTGGTCAAATTCAAAATTTTTTTAATCGATGCGGAAGCAAACCCGATGACACAAATTTGTGAAGTGCAATATAAATCTACAATTTCTGTATGGATCTCGAGAACAGCCTACCGACTTCTTGCGCTCGCTACCGTCACTATCTGAGTGCGTCGCTTTGCAAAACAGCATAAGAGTCGAGTGGAACCAATTGAAGAATTCCATTGGGCCAAGCCAGTTCAGAGCGAGGAATTCTGAAATCACAGAGAAGAACCAGGACAACGTCGACTAACCTTTTCTGACGGTCACACACTATGACGATCGACATAAAAAATTACACTAAGGCAGTTCTTCGATACGATATTGTGTCATATTCAGTATATTTTATAAGGAGACGCTTATTATTTGATCCGACACAATTTGTCTTATCGGCAATTGTGTACGTTCCTACCGCGATTTATAAAGTTTTTGAGGCGACACTTTTGTGTCTTATTAATTCCTACTCATTTCAAAGTCCAAAAAATGAATGTAAAGTTTAATTTCTTAGTGTAAAAAGACACGTGAAACTTGACTTTTCGAACTTTTAAATACAAGGGTCTAACAAACCCTCTGCCAATCTTGAATAATGATTGAGATTGAAATTTAATACAGAAAGCCACTTGATCTCGTCGTAGCGTAGAATGCCTAAATATCCAGTGTCATATTCAAAGTCGTTTTATCCACAAAAAAAATCCCAGCCAGCACAATTCATTAATTATTAAACCTGGGCCCAAAAAAAGTAAATTCAAAATATTTCACTTGTAAGTACGAAGTTGTTAGAATATTATCGGGAGAGATTTTTGCTAGACCTTCAATTAAAGAGATCGTAAAAACTATACAATATTCAATAAAAAATATAATCATAAAACTTACTTTTTTTGATGACCCAAACGATCGATACAGAAAAAGATTCTGATGCTTGACCGCCTGTGGATAAAATCACCGAAAAATTGTTGCAAACTTTTGAAAATCCAATCTTGTTTTTTTTAATTTACTTCAACTAGGACTAAAAAATAAAATAAAATTAAAAGAATTCAAAAAACCTTGTCTAAACCAAAGAGCTGGTAGATATTTTGGTCAAACATTAATAATTTAAGACAATTTCGCTACTCTGAATTCAGGTAAACCCCTTAAAATGTCATTGTTCGAATATTAAAATCACATCAAAATCAAAATTGCTATAATTTTCAAGTTTTATTCATATTTAGTACTTCCATTTGTTCCTTCCTGCAGCAGATACAAGTGAGAAAAATTTAAAAAAACATTGCAAGATGTTGATAGCAAGCATAAAAAATTATGAAAACAGAAAATAAACGTCGTAAATTTGAGATTCAACAAAACTTTGATTTATATAATTCGATTTGACGGTGATCGAATCTCCACATAATCCATCAAATATCCCAATTCTAACAATGCACGATTCAAGGGATTCTTGGGCAGTTTCTGCAGGTTCTAAAATTGGAGCCTGATCAAAGTGATCTTGAAATTGTTGCTCAAAAAGTTCTGTCGTTAAATGTATAAGTTTTTCGGCCAGTGACCTCATAAGCCAAAATTTTTAAGCCTGCGCCAATATCTTAATAATATTTTTTGAATATGTGTTAAGAACAAGCATTTTGCATAAAAAGCTCAAATTTATGGTTCAAGAGAATGTGGAGTGCAGAAAATGCATAAGTGAAAGGAACAAGTTTTCGTTTCTTCAAACTCAAAAAAAAACATTTAAAGCATTCTCATTAATTTTCATTTCCCAGAAAGAAATTATTAGCGTTCGCATTAGATCGTGGTTTAACTTCGGCCATACTACACAATATTGATACATGAGCAACCATTCAAAACGTAAAAATTGGCCTGTGCGCTCCCTAACTATATATATTTGGAAGGAGGAGCGCGGTGCGCACTCTTTTTTGGTACTTGTGCTCTGTGTTAAAATAGCACACATTGCTAGGAACACTCAGAAAGACAAAAAACGGTGACGATATTGAAAAAAAATAACAAAAAAAATTCCAAAAAAAGTTCGAAATTTTCGTTTTTTTGAGAAATTTTCGAAGTTATTTTTTTGCAAACATTGAAACCCAATTTTCGACAAAAACGAAAATTAAAATATCAAAAAGCTTTGAGCAGATTTTTTTCTCAGGCATCACTGCAAGCTTTATTTGAGGGGTACTTTCGACGTTAATCCGATTACTTCATTTTCCGAGTTTTTCACTTCCGTGTACAACAATTGCGACTTTTCTAGAATTAAACACAAAAATTTCAAAAATCGTTAATCCCCTTAAATGACTGCCAAACATATTATGCTTCTTTTCTCAAATTTATACTGGCATGTCTGACTTTAACCTAGGAGAGTGGGAAATTGAAGAGCGAAAATCTTTGAATTAGGCGGTTTCGGCAGTTCTACAAAATTTTCCCGTGGTTCATTCCAAATTGAGTGATCGTATGTGAAGCTCTAGGAGGAGTAAGGGATTGCGAAATTTCGATATAGAGTGTTTCTAAAGAAACTCGTTGCATGGTGGTCACCACGAGTGGCCAAAAATAATTGCTGATAAATAATTTTTGTGGATTAAAGGATAGATCTAACCAAAATGGTTGATTTCTCAAAGTTTTTGCAGCGAGTTTTTGTCTTCTGATACAAGTGGAAGTAGAAAGTACATTCTTCGACCCGCTACCTCCTAAGGGCGGCGGTAGCAGCCGATTGGCAGGCTTGGGTCAATTAACCTACGAAAATAATTAGTTGGTTGATTTTTCGTGCTATTATCGTGAGCTGAACCAGAATAAATGCCTATCAGTCATAAAATATTTTTTATTCTATTTAAGGAAAGATTTGAGTTTTTCCAAAATCTCAAAAACATTATTAAAATTGTCACGCATTTTTCACCCAAATTTTTAGTTTTTTTTCTGAAATTTCTTGAGTAAAACCGGAAAAAATAGCACCTTACTTTTTTCATTGCATGTTTACATATTTTCTGACCGCTGGGTTTAAAAAAAGATCATAACATGTTCATTTTGTCATTTTTTGTCGACTTTTTTACAAATTATTATGAAAATTTCCGCAAATCAAGTCCAAAAAGTTTTTATTATTGCTTTGTTGAATTCTTCTTGAAAAATTCAGGACCGAATCAGTCGTGTTTATTTTCTGGTATCTATTTGATTTCCGTATTTCAAACGATGAAGGTCCATCAATTTAGCGTTTCTGAACTATGATGAAAGTACAACATTGCTTGGTGAGCACCGGTTTGTGCCATATTTGGCACGCAATTTATTGAAATTTTTATGATGATTTTAAAAAATCTCAATTAATTCGGGTGTTATAGGGCTTAACTTTTCTTTCAAAGTTCAGGAGATTTTTAAATATTTAAACGCAATTTGAAGGTCAATTTTTTTCCTAAAGCTGTTTTTCTCTTTTTTTCAAGGAAAAAATTTTTTCATATTTAAACCCCTCACACCTCTTTGACTATCTAAAGGCCAAAAAAATTTTCGGGAGCCCAAAAACCGGCCGTAGAACATAACATCGTTCACAGACCTACAATTCAGAATATTGTCATAGATGCTTGCGAATTTTATTGGGCCAAAAATATTGTTGAATACAATGAGCCCGTTTCGAAAAGTTATTTTTTCCTACTTTTTTTAAGATTTTCGTCAGAATTTCTAAAAAATAATTGTGTGAAAACGAACATGATATTCAAATTCTGCAGGAAACAAGTTTTTAGGAAATTATTTAAGAATTATTTGATATAAGTTTTATTTTATTGCAGTCTCTATACGAAGAATAAGTTTCTCACCAAGTGGATTTTTATGAAACTCAAAAATAATAAAAAAAATATTTTCAAAAAATTATTTTTTCGAAGAATTAAACGCCAATTGTAACCCAATAGAGCCGACAAAAAGACAAATCGATCAAATAGTAAAACTAAAAGTTGGGACTAATTTAGTTTTCAGTGATTAAACATATTTTTCACATTTACTTGCATATTGTTGACCGCGAGCGATATGAATAATGTTTTGTAAGCGGATCAAGATATCATATTTCAAATTTTAGACCAGCTTTTTTATAATACTTTAAAGTTTCACTTCCTAAATTTGTAACTATATGTTATGGTAAAAAAGATGTTTTGGTTTTTCCACAGAAATACAAAGATAGTGAACCTCTCCTTTTCTCTCGCAGTTATCTAGTCTACAAACTTCGAAATTTAAAAAGTCGTTGTTCAACTTAATTTTATCCTTGATCTCAATCAGTGGACAAATAGGTAAATTATATTCTTTCCCAGTTTTCCCCGTGATACGCGCTCAAAGTATTGCCTTAGATATCTTTTCCGGTGATGAGGCGAAGTTCTTCGTTTCTGGGTGTTGAGGAGGTTAAAGAAATTTTTTTCGATAGGATAATGATTCGCCCACTAATAAGCGCATAAAACACGCCGAAATGCCTTGAAGTTTATAAAATATCGCCTTCAAAAAAATTCTGCATATCGGGTGCAAGTTTGGAAATGGGTTTATAATGAAAAGTGTTTTTGATATTTTTACAAATACTTAAGTATGTTTAAAAAACAAAAATGTAAAAGTTCGCCCGAAGAATGAACACTTTATTGAAAATAAAAAATAAAAAAATAATTTATTTACCATTTTTTGTGCTTTCACTAAAATCACTCTGAAAAATGTACCAATCCCTTGCTCCACATCGTCTGCTCCCCCCTTAAGGGATGTGGTGTTTTCCTTATCGCAAATTTGAGCCGTCTTCCCAAGGTCATTTTCCCGCCAACTAGCAAAGGTGATATTCCAAAAACATTTGTAACTAACAAACCAACCTTCCGGGAATTTAAAACTTAACAGTAATCTGATACAATCTCAACCTACGCGCGACACCTACGCGCATTTTAAAAAGCCTCCTTAAAAGACACGCAGTAGTGCCTGACTCCTTCAAAATTTTATCATTTTTTATTTTGTTTTTTTGTGTCAGGCTCCCGGAAAAAGCCATACAAATAATGCAAAAGCCTTTTGTTTTAAAATTTTGCTGCTTCAGCGGACAAAAACGCGAAAAAACCAAAAAATCAAAATGGAAAAATGCATCAGTTTGGGAGGCTCAGGCAAAACCTATTCCTCCACCAGTTTGAGAAGATATAGTTTCGACTCATACTGGCATCGGAAAGCACAAGACTTGTTCAACCAATAAAACTAAAAGAAAGTTTTTTTCGAAATTTTGCTCGGGCTTCTCTTGGTGGGCCATGTCAATTTTTCAGTTTTTAGCAAATTGTTTGAAATGCCGTCAGTTTGGGAGCTCAGACAAAAGCTATTCTCTCGGACCGTTTGAGAGATACAGATTTCGACTCATACCTGCATCTGAAAGCAGAAGACTGTTTGACAATAAAAACTAGAAGAGAATTTTTTATCGAAATTTTGCGCTTGCGTCTCTTGGGGGCCCCATGGCAACTTTTCATTTTGAGCTTAAATTTTTGACAAAATTTAGGAACCAGAAAAAAAATGCTCAAAATAATTTTCTCCGTAAAATACAAACACTTTTAAGGATGTTGGTTGACAATTTTAACTCGCGTGCGTCAAAAAAAAACAAATCGAGCGCACTTTCAATTTAAATCATAAATAAATCAAAATTTTTTGTGTTCGTTTTTTTTGCTTTTTGGGCGCCGAAAGGCAAAATTTTTAAAACAAAAGCGCTTTTGCCATTATTTGTCATGGCTTTTTCGGAGCCTGACACAAAAAAAAGATAAAAAAATTGATCAAAAATTGAAGGAGTAGGCACAACTGCGTTGTCTTTTTAGCGAGGCTTATTAAAAGCGTAGGTGTCGGCGTAGTGGGATGTAGCAAGATTACTGTTAAGTTTAAATTATCGCCGAAGTGGTTCTTTAGTACTAAATGTTTGGAATATCACATCTGCTAGTTTGGCGGGGAAAATGCCTCGGAAGAGGCTCAAAATTTGCGACACCCACCTCCCTTAAATGCTGGACAACCACTGAAATTGATTCCAGAAATTTAGTAAGTAAACATTTCATTACACGATTTACATCCCAGAAAATTAATTATTAAATAAAAAACTGTTTTTGCTGCTAACAAAAATTAAGTAATTTCTGGATTTTAGTATTTTTTTGTATTATTTTCATACCTACTCGGGAAGCTGGCACTTTCTCAAGAAATTCAAACATTCTACATTTACAAGCTGTTCTTTGACAAATTTGTTTGAAAATGGTCAATTTCGTGTTGCAAATAAGCATGTAAAAATTATTTTCTTGAAATAATTGAAATATTGGTTTAAATCGAAATTTTTTGAGTACCTGAATTCGTGAAGCCAATATAAAAATTGGTCAAATAATATTCGGATAGAACTAGTGCTAAAACTGGGTACTCCGCTAAAAATTAGCTTCATGTGCACCATGATTGCCACAGTGAGACAAAAACATTTTTGTTCTATGATCAGCCAATAAATCGATTTGTGGAAGGCAAGAGGATACTTCAAATTGCTAGGAGAACCAGTTCTGTAAGACTTGTTTCGCCAGAATAAATGTGATCAGGAATGCGCGAATAAGTATCTAGAATATCGCTGGTTCAAACCATCTGAATGATTTTTTAAAATTAAAGCATCCTGAACTCAAAAATAATGCGATGATGAAATCCTATGCCGTGAGTATTTTGGATTTTTGAGACGATTCGACGTGGTCAAATTTTTCGATAGTTCAATCGTCTGAACAAGTCAGTTGACACTTATTTGAGTCTTGACAGTTTTACGAGCAATTAAGAACTAAGAATTATGGAGTTAATTGATAAAAATCGTTTTCCTGGTTATTTGTTATTAATCATAGATCCAAAAGAGAATGATTATTGTGCCAGCCACCATCTTTTACAAAATTTTCATATTCCTCAAGATAATGATCTGAAATTTGAAGATTATGAAAACGTGAAACCTTGAACTATCGATAAGTCGATTCACCCAGGCCAAATATCGCAACGCTCTGAATGGTTTATATGTGAGGAAAGTGACCCCTTAGTGCTCGGTTGTCATGACGCGTTCTCTAGATTCAAAATTATGCAACGTAACGAATGTACCGGGTTGGGGGCCGAAAATTTACCGGCTAAATACAACTTCCAGTACGTATTAAATGGATTTTGGAATGTACCAAAAATGCGCAATTATCGGCTTTCGGGAGACAGTTTTAGGATCCCCCCAAAAAAAGGGGCCTCGGTATGACCGCAAGATGTTTATTTTTGAAATTGAAGCAAAAAGAACTTTGGTTTGAATTGACCGCCAAAGTAATGTCAAAATGAAGGTTGGTACTGCTAGATGATTCATATTGTAGCTCAGAAAAATCATTTTTTCGCTATTTCATATTTTTTCAGCATCTGAATCGCCTTTGAATATCATGTAAATTGCCGATCCATTTTTGCATTGGAATGCTCCCACTGCAATTGATTGGCATCATGGGTTCTGAGCAACTTCAAAAATATTAAACCGAAAACAGCCCATAAATCTGCTTTGATCAGCCAATAAAAATTCATGCGTAATGAGGATAATTTTCAATTTTCAGCGCTCCATTATTAAAAGGTACTCTAGAAAACTCTTTTCAAGCACACTGCAAAAATATTTCTGTAGACGTTCACGAATCGATTATAAATGTTAAGGGAATTGCTGCTCAAAATTCCCGAGCCCATGCCATTGACCAGAAGATTTGGAAACTTCACAGTTAAGACTTCTATAATGAGATTATATGAAGAATTAATTGCGGAAACATACGCGATGCCTGATTTTTCGTTTAAAACCTTAAGGGTAACCTTAAAACCCAAGTAATTAAATCAAAGACAGGTACTTATAAAGCTAAACTGGAGACCTTTATTTCAATAATACGGTCCAAACAATGCCTAATATTTCCACATTAAACCCCACACAATCGCAGGTTTATATTACAGATTACTTTGAGTGTGTCAAAAATGACGTCATTATCGCAAATGTATTCATCTCAATCTACTCAATTGTAATTGTGTTTCGATTGCGTTCAGTGGGTTTCGTACACTCTCCGTTGTGTCTTTGAAGCCATCGCGTGGCAAGTGGCCTTAATCCGGCAATTTAGCGACCCTTAAATCATCTCATGAATGACAATGTACAAAGTGATTGATCGACTTTTTTGGAAATTGACGTTTGTGCGTTTTTTTCGAAAATTTTACTTGGAAGTTTTCTCTAGAAGTTTATTAAGATTTTTTTACCATCACACCAAAGTCCAAAAACGATCACGTGACAGGTCAAATTAGGAAATAAGGCTTCGGTTCAGTCGTAAAAAATAGTGATAAAATTCTTCTGAACATAATTAATATTTCTTCCAAAAAGTCCACAGTGATCCTTATTTTTTCAAGAAATAAGATTTAATTTATGACACATTCCAAACCCTTATTTTTATAAATTCATTTCCGTCACGTGATTTTATTTGGACTTTGGCTGTGATAATGAAAAAGCTTTTAAAAAAAGCGTCTTGAAGTAAGCCTGCGAATTTCTTACGTAATTGAGTACTATTGTTTCAAATTACTGGGTACTATGCCTTTTTTCAAAAGTAGTCAAATCACGTGGAAGACCCTTTAAAGATCGTTTCTAAGACTTTTATTGCGCATGCACCGTATGGTCTCCGGTTTAAAATAAGGCATTTTCTAAAAGTCAAAACTTCCGAAATAGCTGATAACATTTAAGAATGGCGTAGGCGCGCACGAAAATTGGGAGTTAATCTTTCTACTCCACCACGAAATTAAAATCTCACCCTACAACAATTTGACGAGTCATCCTGGCCTTTAACCTAGAGGCAATTTTGTAAACCTTCATTTTTTCCAGATTAAAGTGACCGTTTAAGAGAGTGCTGGTCGCATTTAAAGGCCAAAAAACAGTTGTTTTCAGCGCGTCACCCTCCATGAATACTAGAAACAGCACCGATACAATATTTTAAGTTTTCAGCTGATAACTGTTGAAGATCATTAATCTTGCTTGCACAAGAAACAAATCGAAAGGCCTGATTGCCCGACCAATCCAGGGAACGACCTTTCAAAAGTGGCACTATTTTCCACTTAAAAGCCTACTCCCTGCGAGTTTTGAAGATAAAGTAATACTTTTATAGCTTTTATTGACCACAGAAAACTGAGGCAGAACCACAAGGTTTTGTTTAGGCTCTAAAATGAATTTCATCCGGCGCTTAAAGAGCAAAAAAGCGTTTTTTGGCCTTACCTTTGAGTCTGCCTCGGTGAAATACTACTCCTCCCTGATTTTGACGGCAGAAGAAACCTAAAACTGTATGTATACGATCCTTAAGGAGTTACGCCGCAAAGCATCGAGTTCCACAATTTGCCAAATTTTGTATACTCTCTGGTGGAAACGCGATTCAAATCCTTCAGGAAATTTCCAAAATTTGAAAAAAATCACACTGAATATGTTCCAAATTTCCGCCAATACAAAATCCTTTTTTTTGACAATGATGAAAATTAAAAAGAACATCTGCGTCAACTTACTTCTCTGTCCAACGTAATTTTCAGAAATAAAATATTTTAAAACTAATCTGGAAAATTTTCATGTCGAGTCTCTTGGAATCGACCCCAGTTCACTCCCTTAATATTTTTAATTGAAAAATGTCAAATAAACCCTAAATTCGTGTCACTATGCACTTGTTTGTTGAGAACGGCGCGAAAACATGAGTTAGTTTTAACTTTACTTATTCACATTTTGAGACTTTTATAGACTTTTTTCAATAATTGTTTTTGAATTAGGACTCGTAAAGAATTCTGTTTGAATGATTATGATTACCAATGTGAAAACAATTAAGTGATAATTTGAATCTTCGGTTTAATATGCGTTGATTAAAACGCTCTTGCCACGATGCAAGAAAGACACTACGGGCCCAGAGGATTGTCGGGCCACTACAGGCGAGTGGATTTAGTATTTTGTTTATCATTCGTCTCCATATTGCCAGAAAGTTCTTCGCTCACCGAAAGTGCCAAATATCAGCGAAATAATTTTCGCATTAAAACTTTCGACGATATTGCCTCCACTACAGTTCCATGGGGTAATGTGCCCAAATAATTTGCTTTACACATTTTATACTGACTAAGACTGAGAACTGCGGGTAGTGTTAGAGTGTCAGCGCGACGTGAGGAGAAGCGGCCAAACTTCTAATTTTGGCAACGAGATCTTAAACCTAGAGCACCTGAATAAAGTTTATTTTTAATCAGGATGAAACCAATTTAATCAGTTTTAAGTTTCTCGGGACACTTTTGAGAATTTCCACGTGTACAGTTATATATCCTCAAAAAAATTTGAAAAGTGGACAAAATTTAATTTTTTGGCGAGCGAGGATAGGCAAGCTGGGTGAGATGCGAGTAGCAAAATTTTTATTTTCTATTTCTTCGATGGAGAAAGGAACCTGACTTTTGTCGGGAAAAAATTTGTTTGCCTTCAAATTATTTTTGTATCCCTAATCTGTAGTGACATCTCCATTCCAGCTCCATCTTGAATTTAATAAACTAAAGTCTATGTCATTTTTCACGACAATAAAGCTCCCGTTCAATCTAATGGCGAACTGGTAAAGTCAAGGTAAAAACGTTGAAAAACATTTTCAAAAACAAATAGCTCCTTATAACAAGTTATATTCTGAAAATGGTTCAATGTTGTGAGTCAGCATAGATCTTATCATAAAATATACTTGAAAAGGACGAGCCATGGCTTGCATACTTTTGTTTGAAAATTATAATTTCCTTTCCACAGAAAATTGTGGTTGTTCTGTGTAACAAGAATGTTTTGTTGACCTTATTTTTTAATTTCCTTAAATCATGATCCAAATGCTCATCGTTTAATAATAATTTGTCTCAATGTGAGGCATTTTCGCTGTAATGTGGCATAACCATGGTGCCAGATTTAGTCATCGAAGCCATGATAACTAAAGCAAGTTGAGTGAGATTCTTGAGCAGCGAAAAAAAACAACCATTTGGATATTCCTTCTCGAAAATACACTTGACTAAGACGCAAGTGTTTCATTCTTTTAAGACTACCCAACTTATGAAAAACATTTTTTTCACCGCTTAGCTTCAAAAGGCGACAAAACCAAAAAAATTCGTTATGGAAAACGACACTAGGCAAAATAAAATTATTTATTCCGATTTTTTTTACAAAAGACGTAGTCGGATCTTGTTCGGAATTCTCGCTTTTTGTTTAAATTACAAAAATAAAACCTTAATAAGGCTCTCAAAGTGTCTTTATAAAATTCAGGCATAAAAAATGTCCACTTTGATCTTGTAGCTTTTTCTGCCTTACAAAAGATGAGGGCATTCGATTCCTGTTTAATTCTTTTGAACATGCTGACGGCTTTTGAAAGCATTTTACAAATGATTGAATTTTTTCGATGTGAAACCTGCATCAAATTTCGACCTGGGAGCTATCAGGTTGGCGTGAGTAAAAGTTCAAACAATCTGTCCCATATTAACCAGTTATGGTCTCATTGGATTAACCAGTTGTCTCATTTTAATTAAACAAACGGGTGTTTTTTTTCGCCAAAATTAAAAAGGGGTTGAAAACACATGAGTTAAAAGTTAGGAGTTTGAAGGTCCTATCACGGGTTACAAAAATTTCAAGTTTTCATAGTTTTCGTGCCGTTTGCCCAAAAAGTTGAGAGCCAAAACTGCCGTTCCTTAAAATTGTCGTCTTTTCCGTCATTCTGGGTTCTGCTCCCGTAATAAACGTAAGTAGCTGTAATAATACTATTCGTTACGAGTATCATGAGATTCTTTTGGTCGCATACGTATCATGGCATAAATATGTTATTTCGTCACCTCGAGCAGATTAATTCTTTTGCAATAAAACATTGTAGAACCTTTAAAAGGCATTAGCGAAAATATAGATTAAAAACCACGGGTAATTGTATAACTTGACGGGTCTTTTTTTGTTGGTTTGTCTAATTTTCTGAAAATTTTAAAATCTTGAATTTCCAATAAATTTAAAAACGGTGTTACATCAAACTGCGCCGACGTAAAACTGAATAACAGAAAATAAACATTTACGGCTAGCAATTTTCGACAGCAAACAGCCATTTATTAAAGGTTTCTGCAAAAAGATTAGGAAGTTGAAAAAAATATCTTGAAAAAATTTGATTAAATAAACTAAGTTCGAAGATTCCAGGTCTTTTGTTTTGAAAGTTCGTACAATATGAGTCCAAATAGAGCGTGTCGAGAAAGAAAGGTTCCTTAACGATTTTGAAGATTTAGGGATTGTGGTGCAAGTAGTTATTTTGGACCACGTCGCCAAATTCGTTTTTTCAATTGCACCTGGACCATCCAGCACCTCAGAAATCGTTGCAATAAAAAAAAAACCCAAAATATTTCTGGATATTTTTTCGGTAGAACATTGAAATCGGCTATTGCGAACTTGAAAATGCGATCAATGACAGATGATCAAAACAAAATAACCCCATTAGTGATCAATTTCACGGAGATCAGACCCAAAATAGAAATTGAAACTTTTGACCCATATTCTAGAAAATTTCCAAAAATATCATTTCGACTTGCATAAAACTGGCAAAACGGAAAATAAATTTAGATATGGTATCATTTCAGGAATACAAAAAAATTCAACTCGCCAAGGAAACAAAGGTACTTTAAATGAAAGTATTTCAATTGAAGTCTTCAGATTATTTTGCCCATTTTCAATATTTCAATTTTATGCCAATCAATGTTATACATGGCCGCATTAAATCAAGCATGAAATAGTGATTGGCGAGAAAATTTAAAAAGAAAATATTGAAAAATTTCTTGGTTAAAGTAAACAGATAATAGAGAAAAATTATGAAAAAGAGAAAAGAATATCGGCATGTGTCCGTTCGTGAGGTATACTTTTTTCTTGTAAAATAATCTTCATTGCCTATAATTTAACTATAGCAGCGAATTTTCAAAAATAATTTTCGGCGAATTAAGATGAATTTATAAAATAGTTGTTTGACCAATGTAGAGAATTTTTTTCTGATCCAATAAATATCGGATTATGTGCGATTTTTTTGGATACTGTGGATATGACGGTATACTCAATGGAAAAAATTACCAGCAAATTAGGTTTTATGCATTTTAACGTTGATGTATGATATTTTCATAAAAATGAATCAGATTTTGACTTCTCAAGGTTACGACTACAAGTATACAATGGGAAAAATAAAACGTTCACTCTCAATTCTCACAAAAGTATTTGAGTTTTAAAAAAGCTCTATTTTTCCCCAGACATATGGAAGCACCCACAATCCCTTAAGGCAAATCCCCTTAGCCGCTAATGATCATTTCATTATCATTCAAAATCTGGAAAGCCCACAAGCACCGTTGCATTATCTGTCGTTTGGACACTTGTCTCGAAAAATAGTATTATTTTATTCAGATGGTCTAATCGGTTCGCTTTTTTTTCTCGCACACTTTATTAGACTAATTCTGTACTATTAAGTGCAGAGGTCGTACAGAGCTTAAGCCATGGTTGATTCGTTATCTCTGCGATAATTTTACACTAGAAAATTACTGAACCCCACGATTAAAATTGTAGTTCAATTAATTCTAAGATTCTGATCAAATCAGAATTAAATTTATAAACGCCGCTGAAACCTACCCCCGATCAAAACCCTGGATTGCGGACTAGGCCGATTTATATGTGGTCATATTTGGGCGCCGCAACAAACCAGTTAAATGCTTTAATTCGCATTTTTCAAAAGGTCACGATCTGCCCGGACGGGCCATTGATTCTAAATTCCACGCTTGGGTCAAGTCGTAAAATCTACTCGAATAAAATCATTGATTTGCCTTGCCTTATACTTAGCGGTGACCCATAATTTGCACCACCAGAACATTTTTGGATATTCACACATCGATGCATAAATTAATTAGTTGCATTCATAATCACAATAAAAACTGTATAACAAACTTTGATTATTTTAAAGATCTTTTTACCTCTTGTCTGAAATTGTTTTTTAAATCTGTTAAGAAATCCACCTGACTTAAACAAATTAAAATCAATGCATTTGTAGGATTGTTACAAACAATCCAGTGATATGGAACTTTACAATAAGATATTGATATTTCGTAATTTAACTAATGTGCATCATTATTTATTATAGAGTTATCTGTAGGAGTAATAGAAGATGACTCATAATTGAATGAATAAAATACCAGAAATTGAAATTAAATGGAATATGTTAGACCTCGTGCTGAATTTTTGAACTTTACTTCAATAAAACTCATTTGGACATTTTTTATCCTGAGTACAACTTTTATCGCGAACCGTCTTCTTTCGTGCTAGGTTCAAGCAACAATAAATTAGATAATGTGTCTCTTCAATGATAATGGTACCATACAAGGTTTGTAATTTATTTCCGGTCGTTATTCCGGTGCAAAGTCCAACTCGCTCGATGTTTCAACAAAACATAAAAAGCCGGCTTTGAAAAAAAATAATGCCGAAGTATGCTTTGACGCGACAATTTTTTGCTTTTCTTTTCTGGCGTGGAAATTCCTTGTCCGTATTTTTCTGCGATTTTCCAAACTAAGGCGAAATTTTGTAAATCTGCTCTTGATAACATTTTAAGGCCTTTTAGCGTTTTTGTGGTAAAAAAATACGTTAAGTTATAAAAGTTTCTAGTGCAAGTTATTGTCTGCCAACGATTATTAGTTAATGAATCATTAAACCTTTCAAGCCAATTATTAAATAATAATTTGTGTTGTTCCAATTCAAGAATTGGATATTCAATTTAACGTTTCGGCTGTGAAAAATCATCATCAAACTGGAAGGATAAAAATAAAAAATGTGTCGGAAAATGTCACAGTGATTACTTTTGGCATGAAAAATTTTCGTAGTTTACTGTTGGACAATTTTGCCTAGTAGAATGAATTTTCCAAATAAAAATGTTTTGCCTGGTAGAATGATTTTTCCTGGTGAGGAAGTATTTGCCCTCATTGGCTGAAGTTTGCAATAGTAACTAATCAAAATGTTAAGTACGTACACAGACTAGCTGACTAACTTATCTACATCACTGACTTGAAATAAATGAAAAACAGTTTTTTAGTCATACGTTTAACTTCATTACAATTTTTTACTCAACGACGAATTTCGTGGGCCTGTATTTTTCAAATACTTTCAATTTATAATTAATTGTAGTACAGCTCCAGCCCTGTATGTGATTTTGCGCCTGGTTAGAATAATTTTGCGGCTTGAGTAGGATAAATCTTGGAGGTAAAATACATACTCGAACCTGCCTGACAAAAACAGAAACATTACCCTACACGAACGGACTATTTATGAAAACCCCTTGTATGGAAACCCATTACCCTGTAATGAAAACCCACCACCCTTTAATGGAAAACGCATTACTATTTATGGGAAACCCATTTTTTGAACAACAAGGATTATTATTTATGGAAATCATTTTTTGAAAAACAAGCATGTTTGATGAAAAAAAAATGCGTTTCTGATGCTAAATTTTTCTAAAAATATGTCCAAAATAATATAAGTTTAATAATTATAATTTTCCCTGCAAATGAAGGTGTTTGAAAAAAGTTCCAAATTCTTAAAAAAAATTTACCAAAATTTTCGGCTGAAAACAACTTTTTCAAATTTTGGCCCAAAATTACCCGTGATAGAAACTACACCACCCTGTGATGGACACCCCATTATCATTTATGGTAACCATTTTTTTTTCCACGAAGAGTGAGTTAGTTGGGTAATAATTGTAGCCTAGTAGAATGATTTTTCCTAGTAGTTTCTCGGCTAAAAATTTCATAACTCCCGCCCACCGGGCATTACATGATCTTAATAATGGTAGTTTTTAACGCGATACGAAAAGACTATACTTAAGACTAAGAGTCTCGAACCTACCAAAAATTACATTCCAGTCTAAATTTCCGTTGAAACATTTCTTCGATATCGTTATACGAATATAACTTATAGTCTATACCAATATCGAGAAATGTTTCACCCGGAAAATAAAATAGACTGAATGTAAGTTTGCGTAGTTCGAATAAAACAATCTCATGTTAATTAAATGAGGAGTAAGTTTAGTGCTTTTTGATAGGCCTACTAAAACTATTTCGAGTGTAGGCTTAAAGTTATCTGATAACCCGAATGGTACTTCGAAAATCCTTGAAGAGTTATAAGTATAACTTATACTACTTTATTTGAAAATAATTGGACTTAATTTCTTATACTCAGATTTCTTTAAAAACTGCATTTGGAAACTTCAAAAGACAGCGTTATCATCGACGACCCACTCCCTCAGATCTAACATAAGTGAAATTTCTTACTATTTGACATTTATTTCCATAAACTTGCTTAGTTTGTAAGAAAAAGGGAAAATCACCAACTAACACTTATTAAATATTTTTCAAAAATTGCCTCCTAGTGTGATTTATCATGCATTCATTAATTATGATTACATCACAGATCTAATTACGATAGACGATTTGAATTTCAAAAATAAAAAAATCGGTTGTAATGTGTTCAAGCTATCTTGTAGAGAATTTTTTTTCTTGCTCATTTTAAAGAAGTAAGACTTTTTTTATGTGAAATTTCGAAAAAAAAAATCGATTTCAAGGGAATTTTTTTGATTTAACCAGGTAGTCATGGTGATCCAGTGTCTGCGAAGCCGTATGAAGTGCTAGAAGGCTGATTGTATTGGCCAGTAAAATTAGCGTTTTACTTTACCCTTTCATTTGATTGACGGTCGGCGACAATACTTTGACCTCTAATGACCGGTCAAAGTTCAAGGTCAAACTCAATCATCGTAAATTTAGACTTGTTATACCCCCAAAAGAATCGGAAGGGTCACTTTTTGGATGAACCGTATTAGCAACTATTGGCGTCGAATAATGTACTGAAAGTCCCTGGAGGCAAAAACTGATCAACACCCAAGGTCGAACCTCAAGCGAACTTTCCAGTACATTATTAAAGCGCTCCGATTCTCTTTTGGGTACTCACAATCTATTACGTGATTTTTGAGATTGACCTTAAGGTTGCCCGGTCATTAGAGGTCAAATATTGGTCGCCGACTCTCAATCAAAAAACGGGTAACCGAAAAACCATAAGTTTCACTGGCCAAAAAATCAGCCTTCTAGCACTTTCAACGGCTTTCGCTAGAACTAGGATCACATTACTACCTGCCTAAAATCACGGAAAAAATTGACCTTAAAATAGATTATTGAAAATTTTACATAAGAAAAAAACCCTACGTCTTAAATGACCAAAAAAATTTTCTACAAGATAGCTTAACACATTAAAACTTGATTTTTTTTCGAAAATTTCGCATTTCAATAGTCATACTGATCTTGGAAAACATCGGTCCTTGTGGTCGTCATTTTTTTGGCCTTTGCCAAGATGAGCAGAAGTTAGTTGTTGCATTTTCAGACCAATGAGCGTAATTTAGGCGAAAGCTGCTAGCCATTGACAGACGTTCATTGGTCTCATCAATTCTTACAACGATCTTTCTGCTCGACTCGCGTAGGTTCAAAAAAGCGACCGTTAATATAAGCGGATAAAAATACGAAGGAATAAACAGAACAAACGTCTAACAGACGAAAAAAATTTTAAGTAATTTTAAAACAAAAAATTACAACTGTATAAAAAATTTCATTTTTCTGAGCAAATATAGGCTACATCCACCACCTCTAACTGGAACACCCTAACTGGAACACTTTCGCTAACTGGAACGCTTTTTAGGTCGGTCTATTTGTCTCTACTGGATCTCTGTTTCGCAATTTGATTTTGGTCAGACCTATTGAGACCAATGGGCCAACGCTCTGAAATTTTTTGGTTTATTTCTATGCAATTTTTTTCGATTTACTCATACTTTGATAAATTTATAATAAATTAATATATATTTGTGAAAATTTCACAATATACATTATATTATATAATTGTGAATTTTATAATCTAAAACAAAACTATCGAAAAAACTGTGTTTAAGTTTTCAGAAATTACATGTATAAAATTTAAAAAATATCGGGAGCTAGTGAAAACAATCGGCCAACACCCTTCGTGTGAGCACCAATGGGCAACAGTGAGACAATGGGCAACACTCTTTTCGAAAAGCCGTTATGTGTTAGCCCGATTGGTCTCACTCACTGTATTTATGAACAACTATATTTTCAAAAGCTCCCAAAAAAGGCGAGAATCACAGTTTTTTTGTTGTTTCCAAAAATTGGTTACAAATTATTTATGGCGTTTGTTAATATATTAAGACTTAAGGCGTTTGTGACATATAAATACATTTTTGAATTCTAGATATGGCACTAGATTATATCAAAAAAGCCCTAACGTGATAATAATATTATTGATAACTTATATAAGCACATAAAATGAGTGAATAAAAAACTACACAAAATATTCTTGGCTTAATTTTACAGAGAAACAGCAAATAAAACAGTTAATGAGAAAAACCGAAAACAACCCTTCGAATTTGCCAGAAAGTTTTTGAAGGAAAAATTTCAAAGAAAAATGTGGCCTGGGTTCGATTCACCGAGTGATGAAAAATGAAAAAAAGTTGGCATAAATTTGAATACTGGAAGTCGAAAGAAAGCGATCGACTCAACTCTTGGCTCATTCGAAAATGTAATTGCTTCTGGAAAATTGCTGGTTCGATACTTTGGAAATTAATGTTCAGAAACTCACAATATTAAAAATATTTCGTATCAATTCGCTATCTGAACAGATTTCAGAAGCTAAGAATCCGAAAGATTTTTAAGTACAGCCATGATGCCGATGAAGAAATTACCAATTCCGAGGAAATGTTTGTGTTAGAAGAAATTCAGAAATTTTGACGCAATAAACAGTGGTTTAGCGTTTAGAAATTTGTAACAAGAAAAAACAAAGCAAAGTTCTATAACAAGTTTTTTTTTAAAAATGAGACAAAACTTTCTGCTGTATTTGACTTGTGTTACATAATTATGTTATACACAAAACTTCCTTCATTTACAAAGGAATTTTACCACAAAATAAAGCAATCACAATATGCATGTAGCTTTGTGAGCAAAATTATAGGGGGTATCTCTAACTGAACACTTCCTCTAACTGGAACGTTTTTTTAAGGTCGGTAAGTGTTCCAGTTAGAGGTGGTGGTACTCCACAAAACACAATCAAATTCAAATTATAAAAGTAAATTTAAGATCTTCAAGCTTGAAAATGACGTCATTTGTGACGCCCAAAAAGTAATTTGTAATAGAAATTTCCTAAAAAAATCGAAGATATTAGGCAAAATTTGGCGAATATATTGGCAACATTTGACAATATTGGCACTAAAATAAAACAATATTGAGCCCTCGATATCGATCGTACCTTGTATTATAGTCCACCATACTATAGTATTCTTTGATGTAGATAATAAACAATAAATTAGGGTTTAGGTTTGAACCAAATGAGAATTGGCCAAAAGTCATTTATTTACAGAATATGTTCAGAACAAAGAACATAGCAGTTTAAATAATATCCACCTTCAGGAATAATGAGTATTTTGTCATTCTTTCCGAATTTCCGACTGCAGATGCTTTTCAAGACGATGGAGCTTACATTTTCCGTCAGTATTTATTCCATACCGTAGAAGCTTATTTTAATAATTTCTTGGTTATTTCGTTAGTAACAGTTTTCACTGAAGTTTTTGAAAATTTCGAAAAAAACATTATTTCTGTACAATAAATTAAAATTTACAAAACTTAAAAAGTTTACATTTGGCATTCAGAAATTTTTCACATTTTCTGTTCAATTGTCATGTAATGCTATATTATTTGTACTATATTTATTCTTAATTTCTTTTTTAACTCCGTGACGGATATGAGGCAATGTGTTCTCAAAATATTTGCTTCAAATATACACTTTCTGTTGTTCTTATCAAGCAATTCAATCATGTAGCGCACTTTTTTCCTAACCGAATTGGCTCTCTGTTATCAAATAGGGTGTCCACACTGTGAACATTTCGGCAAACGACTCATCTGATTAATATTTCGCGATAACATAAAATGACCACACAATATCCCTTTATCACCTTTTGATTAATCTGATGGATGTGGCTGAAAAGAAGAGAAAGCGGCCTCATGAGTGGCTAGAAAGGGTCTTAGGAGTGTTAGGATTGACTCCCTCAACCAACATCTATAAGATTAATCAAAAGGTGATAAAGGGATATTCAAGAAAATAAAATGAGAATGATCCGAGTCAGACCATTCCTTGTTGTTCCAAGAAATTAAAATTGAATTTAAAATGCTTTTTCGAAACGAAAGACGATAAATAAATGCCAAATTTTGGTTTTGATTTTATTATGTATCATTTTGAGTTTTATAAGAAATCGACCTTTTTTATCTTTTTTCCAAAAAACTTATATTATTATAATATTCTATGGATAATAGTCTGATTCGGATTTACTTTCATCTTTTCCAAAGCTATCTAAAAACTCAATCCACTGGACACCTTATTAACTACTGAGATGTTGAAAAGAAAATTGAATTAAAAAAAAAAATAATTTTATGTTTGAATTGAATCTATGCACTATTGATGAAACGCTTAAAAATTTTCAGCAAAATGTTTTTCCGCCACGGAATTAAAAGTTTGTTTTATTTTGGTAATGAGCGGTTACTGGCATTTTGAATGAATAAAAAAATTTGCCATTTTTTTATGATATGTATGAGTATTTGAGATAAAATCATACGATTTTTGTCATTAAAGAAACTAAAACTGAATCTTTCTTTAACTTTTTTAAAATCGAATTTTATGATTCTATCAATTTTGAAGACTATTGTTATTTACAAACAAATTGAATCTGGAAATTTATTTGTAATTTTTCTAAATTTTGACGTTTGTAAATGAGCCCATCTGACTTGCTGCATTCATGAGTCGTGTGGTCATAGGTGACCCCGAAGCAACATTTTACGGGCCATCCAAGTCAACGAGTTTACCGCCGCAACATTCTTTCATCCCAGAATTATACGGACTATTGAGACAACATGAATCTGGTGAGATAAGTTGACGGCCTAAAAAGAGGTTAAACATCAACAACAATTTTTTTAATATTATTTGCAAAAAAATTCATTGTTATTTAACTTTCATAATTCGAATGTCGAAAAATGAATCACAAAAATCAACCAATCTCACTGTAATTATAGAGTCTATCTTGTTAACAAAATGCGGGGTCGTGCTTTCCCGTACCCAAAATTGGCCAATCGACTTTTTTGTCCTGAGTCAGGACCCCTGACTATACTTTCCTTAGGTGGGTACGAAAAGCAGGCTCGTGCTTTCCGTACCCCAAATTGGTCTGGAATTTTTTTTTAATTAAGATTAATTTGGGTACGGAAAACACGGGCGTGCTAAGCGTACCCAAATTAGTCTGAATGAAAAAATATGAATGTGAAAAACGCAACGTCATGATTATGCGTCATTAGGGTGATTGAGGAATTCCTACCGAATGCACTGGAGCTCAGTGATAGACATAACTTATGTCACATAAGTAGGGTCAGTTACGGGAGAGTTATCTGCAACCCCTCAGAACGGATTCTTTGAGTTTTTGTAACGCGATCGGTATAATAGCAACAAAAAATCAATAATAAATCAACCTTTTTTAAGCGCTTTTTAAAGTCCGAAACGTTGTTTTTTCATACTCAAAATTGTGACCACTTGGAGGCTCACATGTGTTTTGATGGTCGGAAATCATTTTTTTTGGGAAATTTTAACCCCTTTAACTCAAGGAATCCGTACTGACGGGTATAGTTTTGGAGATAAGTCTCCCGGTAATGACCTAATTATGCAACATAAGTTATGCCTATCACTGTGCTCCTGTGCAGTCGGTGAAATTCTTCAACCACCCTTATGACGCAGAATCATGACGTTGCGTTTTTTACAACATTTATTTTCATTCAGACAATTTGGGTACGCTTAGCACGCCCGTGCTTTCCGTACCCAAATTGACCTAAATAAAACAAATTTATGCAGACCAATTTGAGTGCGGAAAGCACGGCGTGCTTAGCGTACCCAAATGGGTTACACTAGACAGCGCTCCAAAATAGAACGCGGAAATATCAATCATACACAATTAAGAGGGTCAGTAGTAGCTTATTTGGCGACTCGCTACGTAGAGACATATTCGCCTGATTGTTTTTTTCGACGGTGAACGTTTTCGAATTTAAATGAAATTTTAAATAAATAGTAAAACCTAGGCCGTTTCTTTGCTTCATCTAAATTTTCAATTTTTTTTCAAATTATAAATTTTTTTTTATTTATCACATCGTTTTATATAATTTCTACTCCAAATTTGAGATCGAAAATCCACGATAAAATCCACGAACCAAAATTCAAGCCAAATCGACAAAATCTTATTTTGTGGAGAATCAATGAAAAAATTGAATGCAGTGGTTGCGACGATTTAATAATTCGACAAATTTTAGCGCGATTGATTTTAGTTAAATGTTTGCGAGCGAAATATCACCCTTATATCATGGTTTATTTACATCAAGAAAAACCTCAAAAAATAAT
Organism: Oikopleura vanhoeffeni; assembly: GCA_004367855.1. Taxonomy (NCBI): domain Eukaryota; kingdom Metazoa; phylum Chordata; class Appendicularia; order Copelata; family Oikopleuridae; genus Oikopleura; species Oikopleura vanhoeffeni. Next base: position 29,771 of record SCLH01002338.1, read on the forward strand.
ATTTTGTATTTGCTGTCACATATAAAATTGAAAACCTTGTTAATTGAAAGCGTTAAATTTAGCTCTGTTAACTCATTTATATCAAACCTGGCATAACTCGATGACAATAAACATTTGTGTTCTTTTTGAATTGTTTTTCCAATCCAGTTTGAAAATGTTCCTGTTTCTTGAAAGATAGCTGGTTTTTGGAAAGTTTCGCAATCTTCAGAGTGAGGAATAAAGCCCGAGGAGGAAAAATTCGTTTTGAGAGTGATCTCGTTTGCCATACTACGGAGCACCATTATCAGCCTAAATTATTTATAAAAATCATAAGTTTAAGCAATTTCTAAGGATGGAAATCCTGAAATTTAATTTGAACCCGATCTTGATTTCAGTTATCGGATCAGAGATCTAAATTATTCAAAAACGAATGAACTTCACAAAAAAAAATGAGCAGCTCACGTTCACAAGAACCTTATCCCGTGTTTCTTAATATCTTCTGATTTATTGCGGGCAATATGAGTTAATATTTTTTCTGACATTTTTGACTACAAAATTCAGCACTTAATCTGAAACTTTGAAATGATAACAAATTTAAGAAGCTGTTCTCAGTCGGAGTATCTCTGATTCCGCAAATTTACGTAAGACTATACGGTATAGTTTGGACTCATAATGGCATTGAAAATGAAAAACGGAGAAAATTGAATGTGATAAATCTCCTTCTTGAATTTGCCGTTTCGAAGAAAAAGTTTTGTACATTTGTTTATTATTCACTATTTTTAATCTTTCTTAAAACAGCTTGATAATGCGAAACGCGAAAACGTTGCAGTGAATAAATGAATAAAAAAAAATATTTTTAATCGTGTCGTTTCGGACGAAATAATTTAAAGAGGGGTCCACGTTTCAACATATCGGCTTTGGAAAAGACTCCTTCTATTGACTTCTTAGAAGTTCTTTGTAAACTTCAGAATAAAAAAAAAACAAAAAAAAAACGAAGAAAATTGGCGCGAATTAGACCATTCTTTATCTAAAATTTCAAAAAACTGATATAAATCTCAAATATTCTTAAAAACTTTTAAAAATATAATTGTTTTTCTAAAAAACTAGAACAATAAACCAAATTTTGTTGGTAGATTTTTTCAAAATACTTTTGGTATTGGTTAACGCCCGTAGTTGTCTTTTGCGCCATCCGTGGCGCAATGGCCTATAATCGCAATTTAGGACCCTTAATCATGTATGAATGAAAATTTAAAAGTGAGCGATCAACTATTTGAATAAATTGACGTTTGTTCGTTTTTTTTTCGAAAATTTTTACTGTATTACAGTACTTATTTTTTGCAAAAAAAATTTAAATCATCAAAAAAAGCCTTGGAGCGGGGACCAAAAAAAATCTATGACTTTTTTCCTATTACACCCACAGCCCCAAAGTGATCACGTGGACCGTTTATTCAAGGAATAAGGTGGCGCAAAATTAGTACTGTTTTTTTTTTCAAAATTACTTAAATCAATTTTTTGAAAGAAGTGAAGTGGTTCTCTAGAAGTTTTTAAGACTTTTTCTTTATTACACCAAAGACCAACAACGATCACTGACCTTCAAATTGAGAAATAAGGTTTTGATTCAAGTAAACAAATAGTGATCAAATTACGCCGGAAATTTTTTTGGGCCAATAAAACACTCAATTCAAGAGTTTTGAACATAATAATATTCTCCAAAAACGTCACGTGATCTTATTTTTTGGAAATTAGGATTAATTAATGACATATTCCAAACCTAATTTTGAATTATTTCTTCACGTGATTTTATTCGGACTGTTGTGAATGAGAAAAAATGTCTTAAAAACGTAAAGTTGACCCTGGAATTATCTTGACGTAATTTGAGTACTTTTCAAATTACTGCTGCATATGCCTTTCTTTCAAAATTACTCAAATCACGTGGAAGATCCCTTAAAAGACATCGTCACGAATTTCTAAGACTTTTATTGCATTTTAAATTGGCCTTCGGCTTAAATAGAGCATTTCTAGAAGTCCAAACTTCCGGAAAACTGATTACATAAATAATGCGTAGGCGAAAAGAAAGAAGAAATATTGATAAATTATTTTTATGCGCGAGATAATCTATAGTTTTAAGAATATTATTTACATGAGAATGGTGATGAAAGCATTCCATTTTTTCTTGCAGATGCAATACCCAATTGGTGGCGTTTTAATATTTGAAATATGAAAATGTCAAATTAACCCTAAATTTGTGTTATTTATGCACTTGTTTTTTGAGAATCGGGCAAAAATGAGAGAGTTTTTAATTTTCTTATTCACATTTGATCACTTTCTATTAAACTTTTTTAACAAATTGTTTTATAAGACTGTAGAGAATTTTGTGAATAATTATGATTTTCATTGAAAAAATATATGTTGATAATGAATGTTCGGTTATAATGCGCAATTCAAGCGCCTGCGCACGGATGGCGCAAAGACACTACGGTATACGGGTCCAGAGATTGTCGGCCACTACGGGAGTTAAGTACGTTTGGTAAATTGTAATCTATCAACAGTTTGTCCGTTTTTTGTGTCTAAATGGAAAGTAAGGCTGGCGAGCGGTCATTTAGCGAAAAAAAACCTCAATTGGACATCAAATTGAAAGCGCTGCCCATTGATGCTCTTTCTCGAGGTGATTGAAAATTTATTTATTTTCTCCCACGGTTTTTGATTGGCTATTTTCTGTCGAAATGGAAAGTAAGGTCCGGGAGAATTCATCGAGCAAAAAACCTCAATTCGTCTCTATGTAACGACCAATGAGGAGGGCGCCTCATTGATAATATGTAGATAATAGGTTGATAGGATAATAGGTAGAATGAATGCTCGCCAGCGTTAGTTTCCATTTCGACAAAAAAACGGACATACTGTTAGTACTCAATCGGAGGAGTTGTTCTCATAAGGCGACACGTGGACGCCCTCTTAACTACTGAAGAAGGTTTTGATTGAAGAAAAGATATTGTAGGAAATCAATTTCTTACTAAGATTAAAAATGTTTGAAAAAAGTTGCTGAGCTTATTTTTTAAGAGCAGGTTGTCACTTGAAAAATTTTTCTCGATTTCGATAATTTGATTCATTTAGCCGCCTGTTCTGATGTAAATGCCCGCAAAATAACGAGTATATTGGTCAAATTCTCACCAATTGACAAAATCCTTGTTTTTCCGAATTCCATTTGGCTTTGATGCATGAGTGCTGGTTCTTGTCTAGTTGATTTGCGTATCCATATTTATTACAATATTTCAACGATTGTTTTTCAACATCCAACTGGACAGCCGAGGACATTCGAGGAGCTTCACTTATTTCTGCAGAAGTTGTCACTCCCAATGCCCAACAATTCGAGTTCAAAAAAGACGAATCTGAGTACAAAATTCATTTTTTTGAATTTTTAACAAATGAATCATGCCTAAGACTTCTAGTCTAAAAATTTAGTTTTCAGTTAACTGATATTTTAAGCATATTTTGTTTGTTTAATTGCTTGAAATTTAAAATATATAACATAAATACATATTAATTTTATCCTATGTGATATATCCGGGATTAAAGCTCCTCACCGGACAGATCCTGAATATTTCAACAAAACAAACAACGGTAAATTAAAACCCTGAATATTTAAATAAGTCAATGAAATTGGCGTTAATTGGGCGCTCAGTGCGCCGGCCACCCGATCAATTGCTTGCATATCAAATCATTCAATTATTAAGAATCTTTCGGCGAGATTAATTGATTTATGTTTGATTTATGATATAATGTAATGAATAAAATATATCCCTTTATCACACTTTGCTAAGAATGCGTAGCCACGTCGATTTTTCTATAGCGGGGTTTTTTTAGGGAAACCAGCAATCGGAGCGAATGTTCTCGGAAACGGTTCATCCGATTCAAGAAATT
>SCLH01002338.1:33679-53925 GCA_004367855.1 Oikopleura vanhoeffeni
AAACCGATCCAATCACCGGTTAACCGGTAATAAGCCAAAACACCGGTAAATTGTCGGTTCGTAGAGAACTGACGCAGATAAGCATTCGAGAATATAGTTGTAGGAGTAACTTTTGAAGAATTTTTTGGCACTTTTCGTTGGCACTTTTCTGTAATTCTTCTATTGATTTTCCTATTTGGCTACGCATTCTGAGCAAAGTGTGATAAAGAGATATTTTAGCCAGAACAAAAATAGGAACTCGATAAAACGACCTCATTAACCTGAAAATCTGGAACCTCAGATTATTTTTAGCGCTCAGAATTTCAGTCGAAATAAATTTCTGGGCCGACCACTCGCTGGCGGTATTTAAGGTGGGCAAAAATATCTCACAATATTTTTCAACATTAGGCGTAGTTTGCGTTGTTTTAAAGTGTCGAAACTTCAAGTTTAAAAAAAAAATTTAGGAAAATTACTGCTTGAGTTTTTGCGTCACGAAGATTGATATTTATCTCTGAAGTCTATTTCTCAACAGAAAATCAGGTTATTTACGATCACAAGTTGATGAATAAATTTTCTGGATTTCATAATATAAAAATTAAGAAATTTGTCTGTGAGAAATAATAATGAGAGCTCATACAAATCTCTACAGTTGAACTATGCAATTATTGACGTTTCAGGTATTCGCTCAGAGAACAACACTTATAAAAATATGCAGTTAAAAATCTGAACCCAGGTAACCTTGGGTTATTATCATGAATTTAAAATCCTTAGCTTCGGAAGTACAAACAGGCCCCACTTTTCCCTCCTCATAAAGCACATGATCCGACACCGCCTCATCCACAAACAATAAAGCAACATTGTTATGATGAATTTCCAGCTTCTTGCTCTTTTTCGTCGTAGTAAAAGCCGGATGAGAAACAATTTTTTGAACCGTTCTCTTCACGACTGAATTTTCCCCAACTGGTGTTCCAATACGAACCTGATCACCAGTGGCAACCATTTTAGCACAGCTAGCAGTAGTGAGCACCTATTACATAATTAAAAAGTTAAAAATAATCAATGCATTTTGGTCGCATTTTCGAATCACCAGTTAAATTTGGTATAAAAAAAAAGTTTTCCACTGTCCGTCAACCAAACGTGGTTCTCATCAACCAAACTAGAGTCCGTATAACTTATACGGTATAAGTGTAACAAGTGTAAAATCAGATAACAATTTGTGAGATGCAAGTTTGGTCTAGCATAAAAACCTCAAAATGAATGATTTATTTGATGCGCTAGAGATAGGATTATACCCGGGAGCACTATCTGCAAAATTCAAAATGCCAGAAATAATTATATAATGTGTCAAAAGAAAAAATAATCCTTTAAATTCTGCGATAGTCATTTATTCCAATAATTCATAAACTTTTCGATGTCAAAGATAGTTTAGCTCCGGGTATAACCTTACTGGCTTTTGCTGGACCAGGTCTAAGGTCCAATCAAAAATAGAAAGAAAGATAATTGCGTCCTATTTTTTTGGTCGAAACCATAAAAAATGGAAGCTCAACTAGTAGCTTCACAGCTCATCGGTGGTTCAAAAAATTTTCTCGCATTTCTATTTCCATTTAAAAACGGGCCCGGTTTATATTTATTTTTCGCTAAGAATAAAAAAACGTTACAGTATGTCACGTTTTTGCTTTCTTCTTTCCAATTTGCATAAATCTGAATTCCACCGTTTTGATTAGTTTAATCTTGGAAAAACGTAGGTATTTGCCAAAATTGATCGTTCTCAATGGCGGATAGCAAGTTATGCAAATTGGAAAAAATAAAGAAAAAAATAACATACTGTAGTTTTCAAATTTTAAGTTTTGTAGAACATTTTGATAGGTTAAAAATTAACCAATCAAAATGAAGAATTAACCATAATTTTCGTAGGCAATAACAAACATCATCTACCAAAATTAAAACTAATACATATTCGCGGTTCATGAGCGGAATACATATACAAGCCATAGCTTTGTATGCAACTTTCAGTTCTTTAACTACGTAAAATACCGAGGGTTCTAACAAGACTATGAAATATTTGTTGTGGTGCAACGAATATGTTAGATATTATTTATTCATGCTGTTTTGAGGGCAGCTTTAGGTTCTCTGTTGCCCGTTCGCGCTTGATCTCAAATTTTCAACTCCCTTATCACGAACGACCTTTTTGATAACTCTTTACTTCGTCAAACGCGCAGTAAAGTGCGATTCTTTAAGAGCCGAAAAATTGCCTTCTTTCTGAAAAAGATGCATCCAAATTGAATGAATTTTCAGTTTGATGAGCAACTGAACTTTAGTTTCAATATTCCAATCGCAGGAATAATACTAAACCCCTCCTCCCTCCTTATTCAATTTGGATTCCTGTATTTTACCGCAGAATTGGGGCCTGTGAAGGAATGCATCCTCGAACAGATTTTCTATCCCCATCCCCATTCAACTCCATTTTTGATTAAACTCTCTCAACCAAGAGATAAAAACTTTACGCAAAAACCATTCATTAAACTAGCCTGCAAAAAGGCGCATGTAAGGGTTAAAAAGTTAAAAATTATCTTTTACATTTTTCACGATCCTTAAAAATTATTTTTTTTTGAATTTCAAAAATTATCTAACAGTTATTTTAATTTTGTAAAAATGCCTTTTTTCTCATTATTTTTTTTGGAAAAACCTAGACATCAAGAAAATAATTCGTAACAGAATAAATTCTTGATTATTAATCATTTTATGTTATATCTTGTATTCGGGAAGACTGGCGTTTAATAGGTCGAGAAGGCGCAAGGGATGTAGAGGGGTTAGTGTTTTATGCTTGGGTCCGTGGACTTTTTTAAAGGTTTTCTCTAATCGTTTATTCCTCATTTAGACCATCGCTTAAAATAATAAGATTTCTTGAAATTGAATTATGAAATTCTCAAATTCAATGCTGGTATGCGTGGAAGAACCTGTTGATGCGCGAAATGAAAGAAAATCTGTAAAATGTGTATTGGAGATTTAAAACAGTGGTCTATTGCTAAAATTAGTGTTTTGTTAAAGAATATTTCAATTTAGATCATCTGAACTGTTAAAGCTAAATTTATAATTGGCAGATTTTTTGCTTTAAATTTGAATACCAGTTGAACAGCATATAAAGATTGTCTTTTATGAGTTATTTCAATGCGTAGGTAATTTTTCTTTGGGATTTTTTTGGTGAGTCTGAGAACGAATAAAAACCCCAAATCTGGGCAGAACCTCGCTACCTCCGAGTACCGACGCTTAAGTGTAAACCAAAAAACTCATTTTTGTCACGTGGCACAATAAAGTTAGGTGCGAGCGAAACACTAGATCCGCGTTTAATGCCTGCCACACAAAACTCCATTCTGATTACTACGAACACAAAAGTCAAAGACCCAAGCATAAAACCTAACCCCTCTTAAGCCCTTGCCTGCCTTTCGAACTATTAAACGCCAGCTTCCCGATAAAGATATAATTAAATACTTCAATTTGATTGATTTCACAACTAACAACCCACCTAGGAGTCACCACTAAGGTGGTTATTTGTCAAAGGTTACAGTGTTGTTTTCTGTATAAAAAAGAAGAAAAATTATATCATCGATGCTTTTTCAACATGATAGTTCTCAAACATAAATTTTCGTCTGAATTTTTACCGATCAGAAATTAATAACATAAAATAATCAGTAATTTTTAAAACGTAATGTAACATACAAGTATATTCTTTAATTCAGTGTTATCAAGATTGATCTCAAAATTTTACCGTGTTGCAATTAATGAGAACTCCAACACATTGCACTCGAGCATCCACTTCATCTTCTGTTCCTTGTCTGATAACCATTGACATCCACGGCCACTCGCCTTCAAGATTCATGCCTCGCCCATTCAAAATCTAAGTTTATAAAATATTTAATTTGATGCTGTGAAAATTTTCTACGTCGATTTTGAAAAATTCACATAATTTTCATGTTATTGATTAAATTTTTCCTGAGCATTTCAACCAAAAACTTTTTATATGGAATTTTATCTTTCGAAAAATATCAAACTTTCAATTCGCGTAATGGATGATTAGTGGTTAGGGTCAGAATGTTGGATGCAACTTCTAATGAACAAATCAAGTAAAAACTACAAGTCATGACTTATTTTTGCCATTTTTGTATAAGTACAGTATGTGTTTTTTTTACTTGCGAAATGGGAATTGTCATTTAGGTGATAACGGCCAATTAAAAGTGGTAACTAAGTGAATTTTATTTTGAAAGCCATCCTATAGCCGATGTCAAGGGTTTGAAAATATAATCCACCNAAAAGCATACTGTATATTTTTTAAAATTTATTAAACAACGGTTCGCGTGAGCATCTTTCAGGTTTTTAAAATATAAGTTTTGTAAGTTTCAAGACTTCAAAGATTTGAAAATCTAGAACTTTCAAAAAATGTGTGTGGGCAGAGAAAAGTTTTAATTTTTGGCTCAGAATTAAAATAGTGCAAAAGTTTTATGATCTTTTTAATCATTCAAAGAAGGTCGATGCATTTTGTATAAGTATATTTTTCCAACCAAAATGAATCTTGGAAATGAAGATAGTCTCTAAAGCGCGAGTTCGAATCCCACTTATGTTCTCTTGGAGCTTTCTTTGGTATGATAAAAGGCCAGGGTGCTCGATATTGGAAGCGCCAAAGAGGATTGGTACGTAATCACTGAGACAATCACTAAGACGACATCAGTGAGATTCGAATACGCGCTGTAGAGATTAATTTCGTTTTTAAGATTGGCTTTTGTTGGAAAAAGGTATATCGATTACGAGTCCTCCTAGAAATTAAGACTATACTCTATTTTACAGTTTATTTTTGACTTATGAACATAACCTTGTATTTTTGAAAACCTACAAGAAAATTAAGGAGTTGGCAGTAAAAGGCCAAAATTTTAGAGGGCCAAAAAACGGATATTCCAATTTTTTAAAATAAAAAAGAAGTTTGTAATGGTAAAATGCAGATATTCGTGTTCGCTATCAAATTTTGCGTTTAAAAGTCAAGTTTAAAATCGCGAAAAGGCCCCGTTATCGATATGTCTTTATTATTCTCACAACCAGTGTTTTGACACGAGATCAAAATCCCGCATCCGAGGTCGGGCTAGGAACGACAAAGAAAATTCCACTTAGGTCGGGAGTCCCGACTCGGGACCAGAACGAGATCGGGATTCGATCGGGATCCCTAGTGTTTTTGATTGTCCGTGGTAAAAATTATTTAGAAAAGCTCATCCCGTCAAAAAACACTGCTCGCAACAATTGCATTCATAACCCAGCAACTATTGAACGTATTTTAGGTGCATCTATTGTATTGCATTTTTGCGGTGATCTTTGATTTCATAAATGAATGGTCATTTTTTTCATTTTCGAAGATAAAATGTGGTATCGGACTGAATTTAAGACCAGATATAAAAACTGATGATTTCAATAATATTGTTTTTATAAAAGACATTTTTATTCGACGAGTGCATTTTTGCTAAACTATGTGATCGAGCTTCGACTAGCATACTTAGAATCGCATAATGCACCTTCAAAAATTAATTTTAAAATTATGTTAATCTAATTCTTTGAAACTAAAACTGATCATTAATCCCAGACGTCAAATAAAAACTATAAAGTTTGCATAAAAAATCTTGTGTTTCTGTTTTTTATGAATTTTGACAATAATTGAGCATTTTGCTGCAATGTTTTACCCTTGTATCCGATAAGTCTCGTTTATTTCTTCCTTCATCTAATAATTGCAACTGTTCCAAGGTAAAGTCATCTGTGGGATAAAATACTTGATCATTCGATAATTCCCGTTTATTCCGGGATGTCGGTTCATCGATTGACTCAATTTTTGACCGTATACCACATGCTAAAAAAAATATTTTAGAATTTCCATGAGGGTGGACGTGATTTAAGCCTTTCCTTAATATTGCTTTAAGACGGAAAATCTGAGGATATATTATTATTTTTATATTTTTTTTTGAAATTTTTCCGAAATTTTTTCTGCTTTATGATTCGTGTATAATAATTTGCCATGTGATTTCCATCAGAATTGTTTCGAACGGAAAAGTTTGCTTCCAATCAAACAGAGTAGATTTCATAAAAAATTCAATTGTGTTTCTGAGAATTCGAATTTCATTAATAGAAATTTGAGTTCAAAAAATTCCAGCTCAATTACTCGAGTATTTTCTTCATAAAAGGAAAAAGTTGAAATGAAATCATTTAGATTTCTCTAAAGATTATTTTTTTTGCCATTATGGTCAGACTGTAATTCCTCAGTGGGTACTGAAAATTTGAGGTGTGAAAAAATTACCTGACTGAAGCTCAAAATCTGGACATAGATATGTTAGTTAGATGAGGTAAATTACGTATGATTTCAAAGTTCAGAAAAGTTTTTATGAAAAAACAAAAATTTTGAAATACTTTATCATCCACCTTATTCGTAGAAATGTTCCGATGAGTATTTTGACTTATACTCTTTTTTAATTTTAAGATTTTTTCACGAAAAATCAGGTTAAGGGGGGCTGAAATAAAGGTGATTTATGTGATTCAAATATCAATTCCAAATTTGATCTAAAATTTATGCATAATAATTTGTGAATAAACTCATTTGACTCTAAATACTGCTCGAAAAAATAATTAAAATTCAATTTTTCATCGTTTTTTATCAAAAATATTTTCGAAATTTCCAAAAAAAAAAGAAATTCACAAGCATTTTCAGACATCCCAAGACAAAAGTTTCAAAAAATGGCTCCATCAGATTCAAAGCCAGCCAAAATGGTATGTTAGTGAGCTTTCTCGGCCAGCTAATTACCACTCAGAGCCGAGATCTTAAGCAAAGTGTTAAAGGGAGATATATATGGTCGGCAAAGCTGGGCCAGCTTCCTGAATTGCCATCAGTATACACAGGGAATATGCAGTCATATCCCTTGAGGAGGAAGGTTGGTATTTTCTACTTTGGTCTAGTACATTATGTATGTTAACCCCCTCACACCCTTTGACTATCTGAAGGTATGTACGAATGTACTAGATCAAACAAAAAATTAACAACCTTCCTCCTAAAGTGATATGCTACATTAGAATATTTGATTGGCTTATATCCCTTTAAGGGGGTACCCGACGGAATAATATTTGCCGCTATTTAGGCCAATTTAGACTGACTCACTTTTTTTCCAAGCTGGATATATAATTTCAGACAATTTGAAATTCATTAGTGGTATTTGCAAAGCTCTACCTAAACTGAAAAGTACTTTTTTCCGAGTTTGAAATCATCAAGGCGATTTAAAAAAAAAGAGAAAAAAAAATTATTTGGAAAAAAATACAAAATCACTTTTGTTATTATTTCGACGTACTAAAGTTATTTAGGTGTCAAGAAGGAATTTGAAGGTTTTGAAAACATGTACACATATGTATAAAATTAATCTAAGTTAACTTAGTTAACTTACATTGTAAACTTTCGGCATTTTTTCTCTATTCAAAAATATAAAACTAAGAAAAAAAAAGTATTTTACATCTTATTTCGATGAGAGCAAAGTTATAACTGATTTTTGTTTTGAAGTTTTTTGGAAAAAATAAAACCTAGGTTGATTGTTTGTCTTTTCAATAACCTACAGGGCAAAAAATTCGGTATCAAAGAGCCTAAAAATCAAGGTTTTTAGATGAAAATTATTTGTTTTGATCATAATCTTTGATGCAAAATCGCCATTCGTAAACTTCATTTTCAATTACTCAAATACCGCATGGTAGAAATTGATTCTATTTAAATTCGCATGAAAACAAGTAAAATAGAGTTGGTAACGATCAATTTTTCAAAAAAAATATAAAATTTTTTTCGAATATTTATGCTGAACTCAAACTTTGAGCGCTCTAGGAAGAAGTGAGAGAGTATCAAAAATCTTTTGAAATAAAGTGTCTCCTGAAATGTCAATTAAATCTAATACATAGGAAAATAAAAAATGATATACAAACATGGGCGATGTTGTGCAAGATGTGCCAAATTTCGATTTTTTCGAAATTTCTAAGAGTGAAATTTGTTTCAAATCTTTAAAATTAAAATATCGACATAAATAGAGTGAACTTTTTGGGAATTCATTTTCTTACCAATATTAGTTAGTCCAGGGATGTATAAGTTGTTGAAAACTCCTTTTTAAAAATCGTTATATAAGTGAGTCATAAAATTTGGGAGATTCAAAGTGTATTCAATCGAAATCTGAGATTATGGTGGTTTTTTTTATATCAGTTACAAGTCGCTGCGATGTATTGTTTGTCTGCGCGCCCTCGAAAACACCCTTTATACCGTCGGGTACCCCCCCCCTTTAACAGAGAAATCAGAAAAAATTTTGTGATGAAAATTTTAAAGAAAAAAACAAGAGAAAGAAACCTATTCAAGACTAGGATAAAAATCACAAGGACTACATAACTAAGAATTGCAGTCTCATTTTTATCATCAATTCACTGATCGTAGAAACACATGATCTTGTTTATTCTATTTTTATGGTTTCAACCGTCTTACGTTTTTTTGAAATTGAATTCAAAATAACTAAAATTGCAATCGGTATGTGTACCTTGATTCTAATTTCTCTTGAGCATGTTTAAGAACTGAACTTCAGATTATGTCGCTTATCAAAATGTCAAAAAACTGATTATTTGATTTTTCAGTAAAAAATACATTTGTTTCTAAAGTAACTGGTGACAACTTGCTTGAAATGACTTGATACTGAATGTTGGCTTTTCCTGAAATTTGCTAAATTGATCACAAATCAAGTATATTCAACGTGCTCACTATTAAAATCGACTTAAAAAGTCCTGGGTGAACATGTCTAAAACTTCTTCGGTGCCAAAACGCAAACCAAATAAATAAAATTATGATAAAATTTTCTGGTTGTCACGTGATCGTAATATAGCGGTTATCGTATTTTTTCATTTATTAGATATTGAGTTAAACCAATGCCCAATCGGTTGTTTTTTACTATCATCTTTCAAAATATTCAAATCAAATTTTTTGCAACTGAAATTTTCAATTTCTTCATATGACTCCGGCTAGTTTCGCACAAAATATCTACAAAAAATTTTATCATCTCGGTTAACGGAAAATTTGCAATATGAAAGAACGGCTTGATCAAGTGACCAAAATAACCGATCAAAATTTCACATTAAGGGGGTTGTGGGTGTAGAATGTTGGAATTGCTGGGGAAATAGCCCTCTCCTCCAGCTGGACTGGAAGGATCGATAACGGGCAGATAAAAATAAATGAGAAGAAAAATACTGGATACTAAAACCTTCTCTATCAACTGCAAGCAATTTTTTGGATTTTGGTAAAGGGTGGCTCAACGGTGCCGTACTGAAAAACCGGTAAAATAAGTTTTCAATTCACAAAAGTTGTTAATTATCGGTCAATTTTTCTTTAAATTGATTCAAATAAAGATGTTTCGTGTAAGTCTAACACTGTGAGTACGACGTTTTCAAATAGTTGGTGATTCGTCCGGTTTTAAAAAATCTCCTTTGATTTGTAGGCGGTAAAATTGAAATTCAGAAAATCTGTTTAATCTTGCTCAATTTTGCTTCAAATTGAATAAAACATACTATTTATGAAACCTATGACGACTGCTAAAATTCTCGTTAGTTGAAAAGGAAATTCTCTGTTTGTTTTTAGGCGTTAAAAAAAAGGTTTCATTATATATATCCTGTACAGAAGTAATATGTTGAATTTCGGGACAGGTAAAATCTTTCTTGGGTGTGTATAGTTAATTAAGCTATTCAGTGTAGAGTGGCGAGTGAGGTGGCGCGAGAGATAGCGCGAAAGAGGGGAAGGTGATCACGTGGGGAGCTCGGAATCACACTGAATAGCACAATAAACTATACACACCAAACAAAGATTTTACTTGTCCCGAAATTTAACATATTAATTCCATACAGGATATATAATTTATATGCACAGGTGGGAGAAAAAAAATAACAACACAATGATGCGTACGTGGGTTGTTTTTTTACGTGGTGTTGTCCAGAGCGACCAATCAGAGCGTTATGTTTTTTCATAATCGTTTTTTCCACGATTCGAGAACAAAGAAACAATATTCTTCAACTCTTGCTTTATTTACACCCACAACCCCCTTAAGAGGGTGGTGATAGTGATTTTTGGGATTTCAGAGGCTTCGTACGGTTAGACAAATGCAGACTTGGCATTTTTGAAACATACATTACAAAGATCAATCTTTAATCTCACGATTTAATTTAACACTTAAGTACCACTCTCACCAAACATCTGGTTAACCGCGGTTAAAGACGAGTTCCTCAGCTTTTTTCAAAAAACAAGGATCCTAGAGCTTATATCGGAAAGTTTTGAGATTTGATGAGCATCCGGAAAATTGTCTGAATTTTAGTGAACAGAAGTTGTAATTTTTTATTTTTGCCTCAGGGGTCAGCAATCTAGTTGAATGTGCCGAAAAAAGGTGTTTTTTCGACGTTTTGATTAAACGCTTTTTCTGTGGAAATGCAAGAAACGTCATTTTCGAAATGTAACAAGCCCAAAAGGTTGTGAACATCTCGGAGGAAGTTCTTTTCCGAATTTCGACCTGATTGGCTGTGAATCGACAGAAAGGTGCGCGAAATCGACAATTTTGAATATGAAAGTGAGAATTAGAAAATTTAAATGCAACTTGAAGATTCCTTGGGTACGGTTTGCTGGACACGATATAAGCAACTATTGTCTGATTATGAACACAGCGGATACTAGAAAAAAATTAAACTTTTTCATAAAAATTATTTTTTTGATCTCTAGCACTGTTTCTGTTCAAAATTAGACCTAGTTGGTGATATCATTTCCAACAAACCATATTCATTTTTCATATTCAAAATTGTCGATTTTGCGCGCTTTTTTGTCGATTCACAGCCAATCAGGTAGGAATCCTAAAAAATATTTTTTGCAAGATGATCATCATTCCCTGAGATTGTTACATTCCGAAAATGACGTTTCTTGCATTTCCACAGAAAAAGCTTTGAATCAAAAAAAACGTACAAAAAACACACCTTTTCCCGGCACAAATAACAACCCAGAATTGCTGACTCCTGAGGCAAAAATCGAAAAAACAGCTCCTGTACACTGAAATTCAGACAATTTCCCGGATTCCCAACAAATCTCAAAACTTTCCGATATAAGCTCTAGGATCCATGTTTATTTGAAAAAAGTTGAGGGACTCGTCTTTAACAGCGGTTAACCAGATGGTTGATGAGAGTGGTACTTAACTGTCGAATGAAATCGTGAGATCAAAAATAGATCTTTCTAATGTATGTTTCAAAAATGTCCAGTCTGCATTTGTCTAACCGTACGAAGCCTCTGAAATCCCAAAAATCACTGACACCACCCCCTTAAGTTATAACGTCATGGTTCCCATTTAAAAATAAACCTTTCAAGTTGCTGAGTTGAAAAATCGGCCAGGCCGCTGCGCAAACAAATAAATAATCCAAAGAGGGTCTCAACCCAGTTCTACCTAAGCCGAATGACGAGCTTTGTAGCTGCATTTCGAGGAACTCAAAATTAAACGTTTTATAAAAGGGAGTTTCTTCTTGACCGACCTCAAATAATCGTCTAGGATCAGGGTCAAGTTGAAGGTTGAGTATCTTGTGCAGAATTTCAAGAGAAATTAAAATACAAATAAAAAATAGAATTTTGGAAAATGAAGTTTTAAAATTCAAAGTAACCATTAAAATAGGTGCTCAGGCCAGCCTAATCGTGAGATTATGCATATCGAATCGAAGGAGATAAAAATTGAGAGTAGCTGGAAGTGATTTGCATTTTCAGTCGTTTTGCCTACGCATTTCTTTCAAAATTCCTTAAAAATGCCCAAAATGTTTTTCGAAAATTTGAAAAAATTATACTGTTATTGCTATTTATGGCTTAATGTTTGTGGTACAAACTTTGTGTGACACAATCCGTGTAATCGAAACAAAAATGCAGTATAAATTTACCCGTCAGGCTCCTTTTAAAGCCAAAACGGCTACTTTAAAAAACTCAAATTGTCACAACTGTATGGATCCAAAAAAGATATCATGGTCGGAATCATTTTTTGTTTGAGAAAGTTTCCAAAAAACAAAAAATGTTTCCTAAAAACAAAATTTAGGAAAATTTTTCACAAAAAATTATTTTTTGATGATCTTCGTTGGTTCTCTTTCATCTCATGTGCCCAACCATTACTCGTGATCTTATTTCGCAAAAATTTTAAACTTCATAGTATTAAGTTAATACGCTCAATTTTGATAATCGGATGAAGTCGAATTTCAATTAATGAGGACTGCAGAATAAGCCATAAAATAAAATAAATAAACAAAAATCGCTTAATTAGCGGAACCTATGGCATATTTAGCAGTTATCGGGAGATTTCAAACCCATTTTCAAGGCACAACTCATAAAATATTTTATTGTACACCACCTCATAATTGAACACCTTGGCAAAAGACAGCGGGGTGATTAGGTTATGGGACTGCATTTCTAAATATTTTCGTAACTTCAAATCTTTTGTCAATAAAGTTTCATAATTATCGAAAAAATCAGAAACCGGCGTTTTTTAAAAATTCATAAAATCTTTGAAAATATTTTTTGATATCTGAAAATTCTGAACAAAAGATTCTTTTTCGTTTTTCAATAAATAATAAAAATCGCTAAATCTGAATTTGCGAGGACAGCCTTCATTTGCACCACGGAGACTACCAGAAAGATTTCCGATTTTGAGTACTGTTGAATCGTTTGAATACTTCAAAGATGAACTTACACTTATATGCTTTATAGTTGATATTGTCTGAAGGGAGAAATGTTCCATTGACACCAAATAATAATAATGCAAGAATCAGCATTTGATCGACTTCTAAAATAAATTGTAATAATAATAAAACGCCATTACGGTTAAAAGGTTATATTTTCGGTGATAAATGTATTGAATCAAATTGTTAGCTAGTTTCGGAGGTACTACTTGTCAATTTTCATGCACGAATGAAGTGTCTTTGTTGATAAATTAAACAAACAAAATATTATTTCTGGGTGAATCAGTTCTAATAAATCTATTGTGACTTATAAAAAATCGGTATTCCGACGTCAAAGTTTATTTCTAGAATTTCCTCCAAAATTTGCGTATTTTAGAAGTTATAACAAAAATATGATATTAACAACAAAAATGAATTCTTTGTAGAAAACTGACTAGAAAAAGTTTATTTTAAAACGTGCATTTCCTTTATTGAAAAAATTCAGGCTTCTTACTATCTGTTATGCACGCTTTTTTTATTATAAAAGCGCGCAGATCAATTCAAAATGACATTAATTCTTTCCCTCTTTTTCCTTAATTAAGCACCTTGATTTATTAATTAGGTAGACTTCCGGCAGATAGAAAAATGCTGCAAAAGATTGATATAAATTTTTTGTGAATATCATGAATATTTGCTCACTGCAAATGTGCCACAAAAATATTGATTGAAAAATAAGTTGTTAAACTGAATTCTGCTCACTTCGAAAATTTCAAAAAAATTTGTTTAGAAAATTTTGGCAGATTGTCAAATCATACAATGTTTCTTACTGACTTGAACATTTCTGGTTTAGACAAGATCACTTCTGATTAGAAAATTAGTCTTATATATGGAACAAAAAACTGAAATTAGAATTCTGAAATCCTGAAACTTCTCAATCAACAAAAAAATCGACTATTGATAAATGAGAAAAATGATTAATTTCCTTAATTTTTCCAAAACATTTACCAAATATCGAAATTTTAAAATTTGCAATATGAATATATTTCAACGACCATCCTGTGAAAAAACCTGCCGAGTCTTTAATAAGTGCTTACGGTTATTTACATACAAATACAGTACGTTATCAGAAGATATTTGTCAATTATTACGTATTTTGATAAAATCTCCGAAACTAACAAAAAACGTAATAAAATTCTATGGTGAACCAAATCTAGCCAACGAAAACTAGTGTTCGGTTAAATATCTTAAAGTTACGAAATTACGTAAATGTTTGTGATCGATTTCGCCAAAAAAATTCGATTTCAATCTGTTTATCGCTCCACTTTTACCGCATTAAGAATGTTCAAAATATTTCAGGGCCTATTGCATTTCTAAGAAGATGAGTACAGGATAGCATGGCACGGCTATCCTGAAAAGTTAGAAAATTAAATTATTTTTTTTAATAATTCATGGAAATAATCAAATTTGAATAAACTTTCGCTAACTTACAAGGAACAGTCTGATCAAGAAAAAAATAAAATGAAACGATCTATCACGAATGAGAAAATACACTTACAAAGAAATTGGTTAAACATATATAAATTTTATTAATGAATTTTTTAATCTTCTACGTAAAATAAGTCATATCAATTACGGAGCCTCCTGGTCGTTTTTTGCTAGATTTTTCGTCAAAATTTTGAAATAATCCGGCGTTTGAGAACAACTCATCTCATTTAATTTTTAGATACCTCAAATTGAGCACAACTATACAGAGATGAATAAAGTGAAAAATGGTGCAAATTAGACCATTGAATCCAATTTTCGAACAAAAACTCATAATAAAACAATTTCAGAAATCTCAGACAAAAATTTGATAAAGAGTACGATTCGGACCAATTGTTTTTATTTCATGATTCACTCAATATTTGTGCTCAGTTTGAGCTATCTTAGTTGTTAATGGTTTAGTCGTTATCAAACGCCGAATTATTTGAAATTTTTGGCTGAAAATCAAGAAAAACAACTAGGAGGCTCCGTAATCGATATGTTCAGAAACAACAATAAAATACGGGGGTACTTCTCGTGATTGGAGGCTTAAATTTATAAATACTAGTATTCATTAGCAGTTTTATCTAAAACTTTGAAATACACTGGTAGCATTTTTATCCCCATAATTTGTCAGGAGAGTACTTTTTATCGTTTTGATAGTATATCCTGTTTTGAAGGAGTAAACACAAAACACGCGAGAATGTTCAAGACTGGAAAATAACCGTCCCTGATGAGCCGACCGGTTTAAATCCCTGTTTTACACCTCACTGATATCGCTCTCCGAAGATTTCTGTTAAGTCCCTCTGAACAGAATATTGTCTTGCGTTGAAACATTTCAATCGAAATTTAAAGTTTTTCAGAAATTTAAAATACTGTTTTTGAAAACAAAAATTCACTAAAATTAGAGAGTGGCAGGTTTCCGCTAAGTTCGAATTCCGTAATTGATATAAAATTCACGATTTAAACTAAAAATCAGGGAGGAGTAGAGTCATGCAAAGGACCATCAAAATGAGCTCAAAAAACTCCTTCTGGTAATTATTTAAGATATGAGATTTTCATTGAATTCTAAAATTTATCGAATTTTTTGTTAAAACCAGGGGTCGGCATACCGTTTCGAAAAACCTGATCGGATCGCAAATTTTGAAAACCTGATCAGATCGAACTTGATCGGATCGCAAAATTTCAAAACCTGATCGGATCGCAGATTTTAAAAACCTGATCGGATCGGAGATTGACAAAAACCTGATCAGATCGAAAAAAATCGATCCGATCAGCTTCGATCCGATCAAGTTATGCCGACCCCTGGTTTAAACAATGTTTACTATTCCAGATATTTGGCCTTAAAACAAGTCTTATAACTAGGCGGCCTAGTTTAGGCCTCCTGAGCAAAAAATCAGCACCTGGTAAAAAGGTCCTATGAGTTTGAAAATTTTAGATCTAGGACAGTCGAAAACTACACTATGTCCTTTTTTTTAAGACTCATCGAAAACCATTATATTCAATTCTGTGATTAATATCAAACTTTATTTTGTGTATAAAAACTGTAACTGCTACTAGATTCTGTCGCGATGATCAACACTCTTGCAGTAGGCTATATCATTGCACCCCGATTTTAGAAACAATATAATGTCTTATAAATCGATATCATATGAAGCTGAATTTAGTCTTTATGAAATTTTAAATCAATTAAAGAAAAGCTTGTGGAGTTATGGCGGTTGGTTTCGGAATTTTGCTACTAGGGATAGGTACGTTTGGTATCAATATATTAAAAATTTATTCAGATTTCTTAAAAATAAGATCAAAGTTATATAACAAAATTGTTTTAACATAATTGGGCGAGATAAATAACTCTATAAAATTGTATGACAAAACTAGCAAAGGAGCTCTAAAAATTTTATTCTTTGATTTACGTTTGAATAAGCACGTTTATCATAAAGTTCTTGTTTTTATTTGAAAAAAAACACACAAACATGCATTCATCATACATGTACTGTATGTGAGTTTTTGGTTTTCATTTTATAACATTTGAATATCTAGAACAAATATTTTTAATTTGTTGTATGCATATCCCCCTTTCGCACTTTGCGTTAGATCTCGGCCCAGTATGTGAGTTAGCTAGTTAGGCCAGCTAGCTTCCACACAGGGTCCAGATCTTAAGCAAAGTGTGAAATGAGGATAAAGTATTTACAATTTATCAGGTTTCTGAATGACCTTATTGTCAGAAAATAAAAAAATTAAAAATCACTTTTCGAAATAAAGTGAATCAATTTAATTATCAAATTTTAAGTTTTTGGATTTATTTACTTGAAGAAAATCAAAAA
This sequence comes from Oikopleura vanhoeffeni, assembly GCA_004367855.1. Classification (NCBI taxonomy): domain Eukaryota; kingdom Metazoa; phylum Chordata; class Appendicularia; order Copelata; family Oikopleuridae; genus Oikopleura; species Oikopleura vanhoeffeni. The sequence goes on from SCLH01002338.1 coordinate 50,248, forward strand.
TCTACATTACAACCAACATTTGCTATTAATTCAGGCTTTTCATTACTTTGAAAAATTCTCAAACATGTCATAAAATTTTTTGATTTCAATTTTTTTTCAAATTTTATATGTTTGACATTTTTGAAAAGTCTTACATGAGTGGACCTATTTGCATTGCCACTGGAATTTTAGGATTTGTTTTGATGTGAATTCCACTTTAAAAATATTCATGCGAGGGAATTCCTGTAAAATTTTAAATACTATTTGAGACTGTTTTTGTTCATTTGTCGAATTAACAGTAAAATTTCATAGCTTTTTCCTTCGAAATTCCCGACTAAAATTTATCAAAAAAAGGCAAACTTCCAGCGTGACCTTAAATCCAATTTTTTCTGGCTTATCAAAATGCGGAACTAAAAATTCCCAAAACTTTTTCTTTCGAAAATATTACTATTCACAAATTGAGATGGTCCTTTTTTGCCATGCTCATAAAAATTTTCAAATTAACTTTTAATACCCGCATACAAAATTTCGTCGTGTTTTTGCCTAATTCTGACGTAATTGAGCTTTTTTTATTTAAAACCCAAGCTATTTCAAACTTAAAATTAGGATGTGTAAGTCCCATGCATCTTAGACCACGTTAAATTCGGCTTCAGACCCCGCAAGACGGAAGTTGAAATTTTTGGTTGCATCCCAAATTTCCGGAAACACTCTACTTTTGTTTTTCGCGGTTTTTAAACTGTTCGTTAAAATTTGGTTTAAATGGTTCCGATACGAAAGTGGGACCGAGATGCTTGAAATTCATGATACAACTTTCTAATGGTTAAGTAAAACTTCTTGACAAGTGTACGGTATTCCGGTGTTGTTAAATCAACGTTAACTACAAACTGTACGACTCGTCATAAAATAGGGAACGGTAATCCGCTTACAAATTATCCGCCAAGAAAAAATCAGCCTAATTTTCATTTTTTAAAGGTCAATTTTTGACTTAACTGTCTATAATTATGGAGTTTTCTGACGTGAATGAAAAAAAATAATGTCGAATTATTGTAAAAATTTAGTTCCAGGAACATTAAACCTTAGAGCACCTATTTTTAAAAGTTATGCGGATTAATTAGGTGCAAAGAAAATAATGAAAAAAATGCGCGGGCGGATTTTGGATTTTTTCGAAAAATTTTGATCATAATCGGGGTTTAAAATTCTACATATTGTATAAAATATTTTTCGTTAGAAGTCAAAATAGTTAATTAGATGATGGATAGAATGCTAAGCATTGCTCAACCAAATTATTAATGATCAAGCTTATATCCCTTTACAAGAAAGGTAGATATTTTCTAATTTGGTCCACTACATTATGTACTTTAAGTAGTACTTACAAATTAAATCAAATTATAAAATATCTACCTCAGGGATAGAGGTTCTTAACGAAATTTGATATCTTTAGAATGAGTACATCGGGCTTGCCGATTTTCATTCGGCAAGCTTTTATCGGCAGGCTCAGTATCGGCAAGTCCGGTGAAGGCATGCGCTTTTCGCAAGCCCCGTGTACACCTTCAAAATAATCGACATAAGAAAAATCTTGAAATATATTTAAGTCGAAATAAAATCACTCTTTAAGCAAATTCTGAGATCAATTTTGCATGCGTACTAGCAGCAAGAGATTTGATTGCTAATTTTAATATTTTTGCTTGCACAACTTCAGTTTTTTTCAAAATGTTTCTTACCAAACACGTGACGTGTTACACGTCTTACAAAATAATTCTGCTATTTTCAAAAAAGACTTGTATTGAAACAATATATAAGTGCATGTTAATTATCCCTTAGACTAAAGTTACATGCATTTCTAAGTTCCATGGTCACACAAATATAATATATTTATCCTTCTCCGTAAAATATGACTGGAATTTATCCAATTTTCATTAACCCAGTGTTTCAACCAAATTAAAACAAAACAGTTACGGTAATTGAGCCGCATCGAAAAAAATGTGCCTAGGTATTAATTAGATAGAATATTTGATGGAATACTAGAATATTACACTAAAAATTAATATAACATGTGTATAAAGTCCCGATTATTTAAGACCTATGAAGTACCGAAATTTGGTCACCCAGTTTCGAGTGAAAATCATTAGGATTAATTTGAAGATTCTTTAGAAAATCATTATGGGTACTTTTAAAACAGACTTTTATTTAAATTCGGTCCCTTAGAGTTCGAATAAACTTATTTCTGATTGTATCTTTATCATTTTGTCGTATTATCTCAAGATCAGACATAAAGCGCGCACCGCTATCACGATATAAGCACCATGTCTATGTCATAACAAACAATAATCAGCCGTATTTCTGTTGATTATAGTGTCAATATTTTTAAAACATACTTTTCTTGGCCCGTTTTTAATGGAGAATCAATTTTTCTATTCAAATTTTATTTTTGGACAAAATTAATGTGATATGCTGATTTTGGTTAAAACTCTTGAAATAGACTTTGAAGACGAATTAGCAAATTTTTATCAGTAGCAATCGACTTCTCGGAAATTGTATTTGTTTGTTCTATTTATCTTACAAAGAAAAATAATTTTTGCATGCAATACAGCACCCAGATTTTTTTTATGTATTTAATAGATTTCATATATTACATTGTTTGCAAAAATATTGGACTGAGAATAAATATAACATAAAATTTGCGACCTATAAAGAACCGAAATTAGGTTACTCAATTTCGAGTGAAATTCATCAAGATCAATACCAAGATCACTGTTAATGGGTTAAGGGGGTCGGTGGATTTTGACCGATTTGCACTTTTTCATTTTTTTTGTCTTGATAAGAAACTTTTTGCCACTTCTAAATTTTCAAATAAAAACTTTTTCGAACACAAGTTGCCACTTTTCAGCTTACTTTGTATAATCTGTATTTCTTCAGATTGAATATTTTCACTTTATAAATCGTCTTTTGAAAAAACACTCAAAAAACGCGCGTTTGCTTCCATGGTGTCTAAATAACAGTGAAATTCATTATTATTTATTTGTTACTTAGGAGCCCTAAAATACGCTTTCGATAACCGACTCGGATTTAAAAAATTTCATTTTATACGATTTCTACGTCAAAATCGAAAATTTAAATTTGTGAAAAAAGACGGAAAATCCAGAGTATTAACAAGAGCGAAGAAACAAAACAAATGCATTTTTTAATGAAGTGAAAGTAGCCATTCCAAATATTTTTAGCTAAGGATTCCAAAAAAATTAGTTTGAAAAATTTTGAACAAGAAATGAGGAAAATTTTCAAAATATTTCCATATAGTTTCGACCGAAAATCCCAGAAAAATGTCAAATGATTTTTCAAATAGCATATAAAAAATATGTGGTCTCCTAAGCCAAAAGATAAAGTGGCCATTTTGAAATGTTTTTTTCGTTGATTTGAAACAAATAATGAAAATAAAAATTGAACAAAAAATAAGGCATTTTTTTATAATGTTTGGAACTTTTTTCAAAAATTTGTCGAATTCGAAAAGTTTAAATCGAACTCAAAAGTTTCTAAAAAAACAATAACTCAAAAATAGTAGTTACAAAAGTTACCTAGATTATCAAACATTACTTTGATGGTATATTGAAATACATATATAAACCCAGTGAAAATTTTGTCATCAAGAGCTCATATCCGTATCTGTCAAAATGCACCGACCCCCTTAATAGAAGATTGAGAACA
>SCLH01002338.1:63524-80145 GCA_004367855.1 Oikopleura vanhoeffeni
CTTCTCTTCTTTCTTTCGCCTACGCTTTCTTCTGTAATCAGTATTTCGGACGTGATAACTTCTAGAAATTCTCTATTTAAACCGGAAGCCATACTGTAATGTTATAAAAGTCTTCAGAAGTCTTAAAAGTCTAAAGAAATTCGTTACGATTCTTTTTAGGAGTCTTCCACGTAATTTGAGTACTTTTTAAAAAAACATAGTACAGTTATCAAAAAAAGTACTCAAATTACGTTAAAAAAATTCCAGGGTCAACTTCAAACGTTTTGAAGACTTTTTTCACATTACACCAAAGTCCGAATAAAATCACGTGACGAAATAATCCAAAAATGAAGTTTGGAATATGTCATAAATTAATCCTTATTTCTCAAAAAATAAGATCACGTGACGTTTTTGTAAAATATTATTATGTTCAAAACTCTTTAATTAGGTGTTTATTGGCCCAAAAATTTCTTCGGCGTAATTTGATCACTATTTGTTTACTTTAACCAAAACCTTATTTCCTAATTTAAAGGTCACGTGATCGTTTTTGGACTTTGGTGAAATAAAAAAAAATTAGAAACTTCTAAGGAACCACTTCTCTTTTTTCAAAAATTGATTTAAGCAATTTTTGAAAAAAAANAAAAAAAACAGTACTACTTTTACCAACCTTGTTCCTTAAATATACGGTCACGTGATCATTTTGGGGCTATCGTGTAATCAGAAAAAATGTCTTAGAATTTTTTTTTGATCCCGCTCAAAGGCTTTTTCTGATGATTTTAATTTTTTTTGCAAAAAATAACTACTGTAATACAGTAAAAATTTTCGAAAAAAAACGCACAAACATCAATTATCCAAATGGTCGATCGATCACTTTGTAAATTTTCATTCATACATGATTAAGGGTTCTATATTGCGATTAAAGGCCATTGCGCCACGGATGGCGCAAAAGACACCACGGGAGTTAATGTATCGTAAAATAATTCTATAAAGGGCTGAAAAAACCGATACCAACCCTCTTAATTGCATTTATTATAACTTTTGGAGCTTAAAAAAATATAAGGAGGTTAAATTTTCTATCGTGTAAAACTTAATACTTTTCTGTGTTTTTCATTAACAGCAGAAAGGCTAAATATAATTCTTGATCATAATTATTAATTATATTAAAAATTTCGGAAAATTTTGAAAAAAATTCAAATAATACTCAAAATCCATTGTTTTTTTACTTTTTAATCAGAAAATTAAATCGTTTGTGCAATTAATTAATATTATCACACCAGAGAACTGATTTTTGAAAATGTAATCATTGTCTCGTTTTGAAATGGGTTTTTAATGGCATAACAATATCGGCTGCGCCTTGATTACAAATTACTGACCGTAAATCTAGTGCTCCAAATTCCCATAGATTGGAAAGCAATAAGAGCATTTGACTTTTGCCAGGCCAGACTGAATAAAGTCACTCTTTTTTAAAGTTAACTTATGTCATATTCATAAAAATTGACCAAACAAATAATTACCATAAAAATAGCCAATTTTGAAACAAATTACAGTCCACGCTCCCTGTTTGGTAGAAATAAAACTAAACAAGTAAAACAAATCCTGACAAATTTGCTGATACAAAGGAATTATCTTGTTTTCCTTTAGATTAAAATTGCTCTAGTTCGTTCGAGTGTTAAATTCGAGTTTCAAAAGTGAAAATTTGTGTGTCTATAACAAAATTGATATATTCAGCAGTTTGAAACGATTTTTGTTAAAAAGAATTTTCAAATAAAAAATAAATTTCGAAATAAATTAAAACTAAAATTTCAGCTAAATTTTTTCTTCTTATTTTAAATTTTTTTATTATTTCACAAACAATATTAATTAGACAAAAACTAAAAAATATTTATACAAATAATTATTTAGTTTTTAATTTTTAGTTTTGACATAAAAGGGGGATAAAAGGACGGAGNATCCCTCTATGGCTCTGAATTTTCCATCCCTATCCTCCTCTATTCCCCTTGGTCTATCCCTTCTATTTCTATCCTTTTTGGAAGCCTGCCATTAGTGTTATAAGCAGTAGTTTGAAAAACACCTCCGGAACCTTGTGCCAGTTAGAAGCACATCGAAAAAATGTATTACAAATTAATGAATTGGGCAATATTTTGTGAAAAAACTAAATTTGATTGCAAAAAATTTTACCAGTATTTTTAAATATTTTCCTTATTTGACTTTGCACTGTCCATCGCCTAAATTCCGGTGCTATGTATGCATCTTCGTATGCGTAATCATCTAATTTGTACTCAAAAATAATATACTAAAAAGTGAGCTAATAATATGAAATTAACGGTTCGAATAACGTCCTCGCAAAAATAACTTTGAATCGTTGAAACTTCTAATAAATTATAATACAATAATTTGATGTGACGGAAATTCAACGTTTATTTTGTCAAAAAAAAACATATCATTCGTAATGTAATTAAAATAAAACTATAACAGTTTGTTTCGATTTCCACCGTTTTTAACATGATTGTATAATATATTTTTAATCCGGGAAGACGGCCCATTTTTAGTAATTCAAGCTGAAGTTTTACTATCATTTACTAAAAATTGGCCATCTACCTGGATTTGAGATATGCTCATGAATTTCGAAAATTTTAGGATTTGTACAATTTTTATGTAATAATTTGTATGTACAATTTGTATACAAAATTAATCAAACTTCGTTTTTTGGTAGGTTTTAACGATTGATTTGTAATAAACATAATTATTTAAAACAAATGGCATCTTTCACATTTTGACGTTTTATTATATTCAAAAGGTTGACCCAATAACAAAAAAATCTAATGTTAGAAGATAAAAATTTGCGAAAACATGCTTACAACATCGTTTAATTTGAAAAAAATCATTTTAACCAATCAAAAACAAAGCCCTTTTTTTGAAAACAGACACAAATCATTTTTTAACGAAATTCCTGATTTCATAATAATTTATGCCCCAATACTTTCGATTCCGCTTTTTTTACTCAAAACTAGGAAACATAATACATAATTTTCCTAATGGACATCATTTGCCTTGCTGGCATCGCCCGTCCGTTTTCACTTTACCGTTGATAATAATGAAAAAATTTCCAGCAGTTCCGGAAGCGAATATTTTAAAAATTATGAATCGTTTCCCTGATTAATTTGTTAATTAAACATGAATTGACGGCCAAGGTCAGCAGGAAATTGGGTTTTTGACGTCCGATTATTTTCCGAAATAATAGTTTCACAAAAAATGATTATTTTCATTTCCTGGAGTTGATTTGACAGCATCAAATCTAATAAAACATGATTTGAACCAATCCGATTTATAAGTGATAAATAAAACGTCTAAAATATTTTTAAAATGTCAATTTGCACATTTTTATCTCAAATTTAAAATCTTGATAAAATCAAAAAAAAGGAAATAAAATTATATAAAATATTACAAATATCGAAAAGGTTTAAAATTAAAGGTGATAAATTATAATTGATAAATATCTATTCAAGGATTGGCATGAGGGAAATTCAAATCATATGGGATCGTATCGATGCGGAGTAAAATTCAAACTAGCGGAAGGGGGTACAATTTTAATTGTACTGGCTCGGATTAAATCATTCAAGCATAAAAAATAACTGTATCCCTTTATGACCTTTTGATTAATCTAAGAGATGTGGGCTAAAAAGAAGAGAAAGCGGCCTCATGAGCGGCTAGAAGGGGTCTTAGGAGTGTTAGGATTGGCTCCCTCAACCCACATCTCTTAGATTATTCAAAAAATCGATACGATTCGATCTGAAACTATAATCCAATGCGATCCGATTAAGTTTGGCCGATCCCTGACACTATCAACTTTCAACAATTTCAAACGGGGAGAAATTTAAGAAAATTATTATGCTTATTTTCATCTTCTATCACCTATAACTTTTTTGTTCAACTGCCAAACATTTTCACACTTTTAAAAAATCAGATTTGAAAATGAATGTTATTTGTAGAAAGCTTATCAATTACTAGTTTTCTTCAAAAAAGGCATTTTAATTTATCACGAAAAACCAATTATAATAATTTCGTTCTACTTTGAAACACATTACAAAATTAAAGTTTTAAATCTACTAGTACAATAAAGAAAGTCTTGAAAGTTACTTTTGAATCCTTATCTAAAATTTTCATTTTTGTGTTTCAAAATATCGTCCGATCAATGAAAATGGGAATTAGCAAAAATGGAAATAGTCAGTATAACGGACTCGGTAAGCCACGACTAAAAACATCCGATTATTTCCTATACTTAAAGAAATGATAAAATATAACAATATAAATAAGTTTATCTTCCAACACCGATTACAGTGGGTGAAACCAATGGGAACACACGAAGCTTTTCGTAAAAGTGTTGCCCATTGGTCTCACTGTTGCTCATTAGTCTCACACGAAGGGTGTTGCCCATGGTCTCACTAGTCCGATTTTTTTAATTTGATCACGTATTTTCTGAAACTTAAACACATTTTTTTCGATAGTTGTTTTAGATTATAAAATTTAACAATTATATTGTGAAATTTCACAAATATATATTAATTTATTTTAAATTTATCGAAAATTATGGGTAAATTATAGTAAAAGGTTATGGGTAAAAATTTCAGGGTGTTGCCCATTGGTCTCATAGGTCTGGAAAAATCAAATCTGCGAAAAAGTGTTGCCCCATTGGTCTCAACTGTTGCCCATTGGTCACTGTCGCCCATTGGTCTCACTCACTGTATATAATTCCCATTAAAAATTTTTCAAACTTTGATTTTCAAATGTTCGTCAAAATTACAATATCAGACTTAAATATTTAGCTCAAATTTTTGCAAAGTAATATTCAGAGCATTCCTATAAGATTTAAACGATCTTTTTTTTAATTCACGACTAAAATTCCCTATATGGGTTTTTCAATGTCACGAGAAAAATTTTTCGAAAAAAATGTGCTTCAATTTTTTTAATAGTAGGCTCAAAAAAAGACAGTTTAAATACTTGGAAACAAAACCAAACAAAACCGAAAACTGCGACAGTTTGTTATCATCACGAATTAATTAGGAGCTTTTTAGTGCCTCTAAGGCATTTTTTAATCAGCCATTCCCTTTTAACCTGTTATGGAAAATTTCCGAAATTAATTAAAGTGAATCAAGCAGAATTTTTACCTGTTCAAAATTGGGAATTATATCGAAAATGATCACTACTGCGCCTCTTACACCACGCGTCATACCTTTAAGCCAGTGTCCAATCAGAATACTCGATTGTCGACTTAATTCAAGAATCCCGCTATTTCATTGGTCACTTNAGGATTATTTTCGATATATGCAGTTAAATTTGATAACATTTTCCAACTGAAAATTCAATTAAAATCAAATTTCTAATAATTCAATAGATTATTTTTGTGCCAATTCAAATTGTTTTCTGCAAAAAACCATAAAAATCAAAAATATTATTTGTTGCAGAGCCAGCTCCCCACATTTATACAAATCGTGGCCGATAAGTTTAATAAGAAGTCAAAAGCACGTTTTGAATTATTACTTCATTCAATTTGGTTTTGAATTTGTATACGAAAACCAATGTAATTGATTGCCAAATCACAAGTAGTCTTAAATGGTTTGACAATTTGTGGTAAGAGCTGGCGGTGAAAAATAATTTTGTTTAGAAATCAAAAAAAGTTCAGCACTAAATGAAATTTTGAAAAAAATTACTAATCATAATAAAATAAACATTAAAGTACTATTTCAAAACACTGCCAAAGAGTCAAACTTTTTAATCTTTGGAGTCTTGAAACGCTCTTACATTATTTCTCTGAAAAACTTGGTAATGCATCCTGCAAAACGTTGTTGAAAATTAATATATTAAAAATTAATACAATTATAATGAAAGTGACTTTTTTGAAAAAATTCGACTGATAATCGATTTGGCCATATATCCATCAACTTACGGCGATGCTTTTCTGATAGATGGTTTTCAAATCAGTAAGTTCCATAACAAATATTAAATTTTTTGTTCACACATCGGTGAATTTTTCATCACAAAAGTGTAAACAGGGGATATATAACTATTAGATGTTGTTTAATTTCACTATTTTCAAATTCTTTAATTTAATTCATTATTTTTATGATGATAAATGAAGAACTTAATTAATTTGAGCTGAAATGTAGTGTTTACTTTTTTAAATGAATTTTTCAGCAAAACGACGCTCAAAGCAATTATATTTCATAATATAAGATATTCTCTAAACCATTTTGAAACACATATTCAGTTTTTGATATAAATTGTTATCGTTATCACTCCATTTCAATTATAAAAAAAACAACGTTTCGGACACCTATGAGGAGAAAATATGTTCTCGAATGAAAATTTTCTCCACTTGATTTATTATGAGTTCTATGCAAGCAAAATCAGTATAAGCCGGATAAATTCTATGGATTAGGTTATAAAGAAATAGTAATAGAGAAAGTACTCTTTGCAATCATGCTGTAATTATAGAATATCTTAAATCTGGGAAGGGGGCCGAATGATTTAGCAGGCCCGAATAATAGTTGCCCGTGAGTCACGGGCCGTGACATTTCGGTCTTTGTGTTCCAAAACACAGTAGCGCAAGTGGGAGTCAAGAATCAAAGTCGAGAATAATTAGCTGATAATGTTCGAACTTTTGTTGAAATCAACAGTGGAGTTTCAACTTGGAATTTTATTATCTTTTTCGATAATTTTGAATCATGTTTTTGAAAAGCCCCTACATAGTCATAATCCAAAAAAGCTGTCAATATTTTAATGTTCTCTTAGATGGCTGAGTTTAATTTTGTGTCCGTGCAATTTTAAATTGCTTTATTGGCTCAGAATATGGTACCGAAATCAATCTCATAGATACTTCTAAAGCTCACAAAAGACTACCCATTTCAGGCTCAAATAAATTAATTTTCTGAATATTGAGAATGGAGCCAATTAAAAGTGAATTTTAAGGTCAAATCAAAGAAGTAAAACTTGCTGGCATATTTGTTAAAATGAAGTTTGATATAAATCAAGGCTTGGTTGAATATAAACATCATTTCACACATTATTTACAGAAAATTCAGCTTAAACCCATCAAAATCTTTATTTCAAAAAAAATCTGATATGAAATTATTAATTTCAAAGCACTTTTTAGCTTTTTGACAGAGCTTCAGCATGAGTTTTACAGATTTACATTATTTCGTGGTTAGTACTGGAATTTTTTGGTGAAAGCGCTTTAAAAATATCTTTATAATGTATAATTATTTAGTACTTATAACTCACGTGCAACATTTGTATCTAAAACACGAATGCATCATCGTTCTAACCAGGGATCGGACTATTCTGGGTCGCCCGGTCAAAATTTTCGACCCAGAACGCAGGTGGCGATTAATTATCTTGCTAATATATGTTTTTTGAAAACACACGTAAGTTTAATCAAGGAAAAAAAATTATTTATCATCATATTTTCAAAAATAAACCACGTGACCGTTTGAAGAAGAAATAACATACGCTTCAAAAATCATGAAAACATAAAAAGATTAACTGATGCGCATGTCATGCGCCGCATGAGCTGAGTATTTGACATTGCCTGCTGATAAATATCACTTCGTCATTGTTATAATAATACCTAGATTGAGCTTTAAATTGGTAAAAGAAGTTCAATTATATCTATACATCTGAATTAGTCTAAAGTTTAACCAATCAAAGTAAAATATTTTAATTTGCTAATTCGAGGTTGTGATTTATTTTTGATTAATATTTTGTTTAAATAAAAGTTAGAATATAATAATATATATAAATTAAAATAAAAGTTAGAATATAATAATTATATATATTATATAAAGTAAACTAATACATTGCCTGGCAAACTTATATGGTAGAAATTAATATAACAGCGTCATTGTTAGTACTTTTTTGATTATTTAACTCATAAATTAACCCTTAGAAGCTCCAAATCAAATAAATCGGTGGAGGCCCCAAAGCCGATTTTTCGGATCCGACTTTGAGCGCTTATATTGTGATAACTACAGATCCTAATAATTTCTTATTAGACTCAAGTTAAAGCCGAAGTCCAAAAATGTTGTAATAATTTGATAGATTTAAAAAATATTATCTTAAAAGTTAGGAAACGGAGCGCCAAAAAAGACAAGAATCAATTTTTTCCGACTGACTCTTAAATTTGAACCTGACGGAATCGGAAAAATGAATCTGATCCGATATGAATCAGTCAATCCGATCTGAATGAGTTGATTCAATTCAAAAGTCAGAAAATAATATTCAAGAAGAAATTAAAAGTGGGTAACGGAAATAATTTAAATTTATAGTCAATTTGATATCCGAAAACAATTTAACAACGCTAACGAGCGGCTAAGTGTGTCAAATGACACACTTCAAGTTCACGCGTTTAAAACCTATTTAGTTCGATCAAGTTCAATGCTAAACTCTAGTTGCTCACCCAGTCTTGTTACCGAACTTCGGTAATTTTATTCGACTTCTCCCCGAAAAGTCTAAAGATATCGATTATGAAAATTAGATTACTTTCATTGTCGGGCTGCTATCGATAATGACCCGCAAATTGCACGGGACAGTTGGAGATGTTATAATTTTAACACCTTATTACCTATATTCACGTTTAACACGATATTTTGACACGGTGACTCAAAAATTGAAAAAAAGGGTTCAAAAATTGCATGCCTATCAAAATTTCAAGAAAAATAAAACATTCATTCTAACCATTTTAGAAATATATGTTTGAGGAACCTTTTTAGCACATATCAGCATAAAATGGGGGTTTACAATAAAACGCTTTTAATCAATTCAAAATGATTATTTGGGTCAGGAACCTTTTTAGCACACATAACATTTTTCTAAAGCTTAGGAGAAATTGCCATATAATGATGATTAAGGCGTTATGCAATTTTCAAATCACGAATAAGGGTGTTTGCGGTAGAAGACCGGACAGTCATAATATGAAATTAACATAAAAATTCTTATCGTGATTCTAATCGATTTTAGATTTATGAAAATGTCTTAGGTTTTTAATTTGGATTATTATAGCAAACGGTTACCATGCATTTTAAATAATTCAGAAATGGTTGCAAAAAATCATTATTTCGAATGAAGAAGCAGTTTTTAAACTTAGATTAATTTTTGTAGTTATTCAGTTATATCCTAAAAAAGTTTTCACACTGAGACAAAGTGCCAGTTGGTTATTTTTTAAAATTAATAATTTCAATTGAATTTGTTTAAGGGAGTACTGGTCGCATTTAAAGACTCGGACATGAAATTTCCAGATTAGTTTTAAAATGTTTTTTCTGAAAATATGGACAAAATAAGTTGATCAGATGTCTTTTTATTTTCATTTGTCATAAAAAAAGTATTTTCATCGCGATTTGAACATATTCAGTGTGATTTTTTTCAAATTTTTGAAATTTCTGAGAATTTGAATCGCGTTTCCAAAAAGACGAGATACAAAAATGCAAATTGTCGAACTAGGGGCTTTGCGCGTATCCTCAAGGATCGTATACATGCCAGTTTTAGGTTTCTGCCGTCAAAATCCAGGGAGGAGTAGTATTTTCCCCGAGGCACTCAAAATAAGGCCAAAAAACAGATTTTTTGCTCATTTAAGCGCCGGATGAAATTTTTGTGAGTAAAACTGAACTTGGGGTTCTGCCCACGTTCTCTGTGGTCAATAAAAGCTATAAAAGTATCCCTATCTTCAAAAACTCAGGGAGGAGTAGGCTTTTGAAGTGAAAATAGTGCCACTTTTGAAAGGTCGTTCCTGATTGGTCGGCCAATCAGAGGCCTTCGATTTGTTTTGTGAAAGCAAGATTAATGTTCAATTATCCCTTAAACTGAAATACATATGTTCGTGCTGTTTCTAGTACTTCATTGAGGCGACGCTGAAAACCCTGTTTTTGGCCTTAAAATGCGAACAGTACTCCCTTACATTGAGAATTATTGATAATCATTGATCATCTATATTCTCCGGAAATTAAAAAAAATTTATTAAAATCAAAATTTTATAATGGAAGAAAAATTTCATTTCAAATGAATTCTTGATGTGATAGGTAAAATTTCGAAAAATTAATTATCGAGATTAATTTGAAAAAAAAGTTTTTCGGAAACTGCTCTAGTTCAAATGTTTTAAGACGATAAAGTTTAGAACTTTATAAACCTGTTTTAAAGAAATTGTGAAACTTAATACAATTGAACTTCCTTCACCGCCCCTTCTTGCCTCTTTTATAAGTGAAACACTTTCACGTAAACTAAAACTTAACAAAACATTAATTTGATTGTAAAAACTTGACGTTTTGGCAGTTAAGAACTATTATCTAGAAATGCATGGAAAGTTTTATGGGGATTCAGTGAGCAAAAAATTAACGCCCCATTTTCGATAAAAATGGGAAGAAATTCTCTTCGTTCCGAATATTCAGACTGGGGCGAACTGTTTTTATAAAAATGCCTCAGTGTTTCGAAATCCATGTTTTATGACAGAGAAGTTTGATTTGAATTAATAAAAAAATCAAAATCGACCTTTCTTGAGGTTTAATATACTGATAAGAATTAACGAAACATGTTTTCTATTGTTTTTAATTCCACGTCAGTTGTTTTTTTTAAACACAAACACACAAAATTTATTTAACTGAATCCTGATTTTTCTTTAGATTTTCTGTTGGTTTTTACATCCGTTTAATTAAAGCTGCGTGAATTACATAAAAAATTTGCGAAACTTTGAGTTGAATCATAATTCAATTCTTCATTAAAATTGTGTTAATTTTATCTTGGAACGACTAAGACTTATAATTTTAATTCCTGAAGATGCTTAAGCGAAACGTTGTAACCAAATTAAAAATAATAAAGTTAATTTAATGTTAAAAATTCAATCAGTTCAGCAAAATAATTTTTATGATGACATTTTAGAAAAGTAATTGTTGGAGGAAATAGTTTCCGCTATTAATTTTATCTCCTCAATTAATTGTCCAAATCTATGATATGATAACGGTCTCAACGTTGTAATAAAACGTTACATCTCAGATGCCTCCCATAGACTGAATATAATATGAATAATTTGGACATTTTGACACACTTTTTAAAACTACTGCGTAAGTAATCGTGAAAGAACCTCATTTTTTCATAAAAATTATTTATCGTAGCAACACTTAAACGTTGCATAAGTATCTATAATTTGAGAAAATGACGACTGAAAATATTCTTCAAAATTTTAAAATTTTCTCCGATATTGAATATTTTAAGGACTTTTAAAATTTTAGGGGGTACACGTCGCGACGGTGAAAAATGGGGGTACACATCGCGACGAAAAATGACGCGTCGGTCCTTCTATATTTTCGATCAGGGCTCAAAAAAACAGAACAAGTTATCGAAATTTTGAAAAGACTTCAACTGTACTGCTCTTGACTCTAAGTGGAAAAAAATATTTTGAGCACGACAGCATCAGGTAGTAGAAAAGTTTGGGAACGCTTATTTTGTCTTCAACCGAAACAAATTTTGCTCAAAACGCGGTTGGATGAAAACTGATCAACGTTTGTATGAAGAACAAGTTGTACTTTGTTTGAAATAACCGGTAATATTTTTTTTAAATTCGATCGGGCTTGTTTTAGACTCATGAAAACCCGTTATTTTGTGAGATTTCACAATTTGAAGCTTAATTTTCTCAAAATCAGCTCAAGACATTTTTAAATTTAGCATTTGTCAGAAAAATTTGTCTTCTGAATTACTGCTATAAAGGGAGGCCAATAGCTCCGGCCCCATATCCACTATTCACACTTTTGTAAATATCCCGGCCCTACTACTGAAAAACACACTACGCTTCCTAATCAGCGCCGGGATATTTACAAAAGTGTGAATAGGGGATATTGCCGAATGTGCTGATAAAGCCTAATTTAACTTTCGCAAAATCAACATTTTCAGCTAAAATAATTCCTGTTCCCATATCCTGAATTCACTTAAATCCAAACGAGAAAAAGCTCGAGTCTGGCCACTCGCGACTCTGGCCGCTAGCTACTCGGGGCGCTCTGGTCGCAGGCTCGTGTCAGAGCTTTTTTTCGTTTGGATTAAAGTGAATTTAGGATATTGCCGAAACTGCCCAATATTGCCGAATGTGCCGATATTGCCGAATTTTAGTAATAAAACTTTCGGCAATATTGGGCCCTCCCTGTAGTACTGTTTTTTGATTTATGCGTTTATGAATATAAAATTGCATTTTAATTAAGCTGGATGTCAATTTTCAGATTTTTCGAAAAACTTAGTGAATCAGATAAAGTTTGAAATGCCATCAACTGCAATGGTTTTCGAAATTTATTTAAACAAATCAAATTGCTCTCGAGAATCTCTAGTTGATGAATTTCGCATGTTCGATCAATAATCTCTTTCTACAAATACGTTCTAAAAGGAAATCTGACAATACATGAAGAGCTATTTGTATTGTTTTTACAATTTCAGAAACGTAATTATACTATAATTATTATACTGTCATTAGAAAGTTGAACAATATTTTTGTCATATTTTGGAAGCAATACAATTGAATTGACCATCAAATTTTTTTCGGGTGACGAAATGTAGCTTTTTTAATAATCGTTCTATACATGTGAGACCAAGCTCATCCGTATTTTTTAATCGATACTCTCAAGTATGCTCCCAAATTTATATCCCTTTAACACCTTTCGCTGAATCTGAGAGATGGAGGCTGAAAAGCGGCTAGGGAGCCAATCCTGACACTTCTCAGACCCCTCCTAGCCACTCATGCGGCCGCTTTTCAGCCCACATCTCTCAGATCCAGCGAAAAGTGTTAAAGGGATATAACTTATCTCATATATATATTCTCATATATTATCTCATATATTATTATCTCATATATATTATATCATATAAGACATTTGTTGAGATTTGCCAAGAATTTATGATAAATTTGACAACAATTTCTTGACCGCATATTTTTTGACGAAATCAGAACGCTCTAAAATATTACAGAAAATTGTTAATTTTATAATGGATTATTGATGCACATTTTTTGTATGCGTTTATTATGTTCTGATAGTATATAAAAAGACTAGAAAGAAATTTTGGTGAGGAAATATATCCTTTTATCACTTTTTGGTTAGAATGCGTAGCCACTACACCTTTTAACGTGTGATTTTAACGTTGTGGCTTCGCATTCTAACCAAAAAGTGATAAAGGAATATGTAAAAAATATGATAGTTATTAATATCACTTTATAAAAATATCAAATTTTTTTTGAATTTAAAAAACGCAACTTTTTATTTTGTTCGGTCATACGGTATGACTATTACCAGATTTATTGGTAATTTAATTTTTTTCTGGTTTTTATCAGGGTGGAACAAACTCGTGCAAAGTCTTAAAAATGATTCTTGTGCACATATCTTGGCAGCGTTAATACCAGCAAAACTTCTGAAAAACAATTTACATAGTAAAAACCAATTATTGTTCAAAATCTTTTCAATAAAGTTCTAAAAATATCGAAAAAAAAAGCTTTAAAATCAAGATCAGGCAAGCCCGTGCCCTGTGAACTCGGTAGACTGGGTGTACCCTTATCCGTTACGCACCCTTCTGCGTACGATGTACCCTTACCCGAACGATTTTAAGCCGAGCTGAGGTGTACCGATAAGGGTACACCCAGTGTAATCAACTGGTAGCGTCGCCTTAAAAAAAATTTTAGAATCAAAGTTAGAAAATAAGATAAAACAAACTTGGGCAAGCGATTACTTTGCATTGCTACCAGTAAAATTAAATTCAAAACAATTCAGCAAATTCTGAGAGTCAATATTGTGCTAAAAATTTGTACTACTCCCCACTCGGGGCCCACCGCTAATTGCGTTGATAGAATACGCGTCTATGATTGGCTGCGATTTTGCTTTCCTTACAAAATGATAGGAGAAGATGAGGAAAGCTTGCGCAGCGGATCACCGCGCACCGAGTTGACCGTAGGGAAAAATTCTCGTTTTTGCCCAGAAATTCCTCCCGCATCAGGATGATGTATGTCAAATGTAGCCAACTCAAAATCTGCAAGCAAAATTTACTAACGATTATTTAATTCATCACACAAATTGGACCAAGAAAGCGGCAAAAGTTAGCTAAAGGCTTTATGGGAGTAACGAAAAAAAAAGAAAATTATTGGTTTTAGTTTTTTTTCCCACATCTTATTTTATTCAAAAATCGAATTGTCTATTATTTGTTCGACTATGGACCCCAAAATTCGAACAACGAAAAAATTTCTGACAGTTATGCAATAAACAGTTTGAATATATTGAACATATGAATAAAAAAAAAATATTTTTATAATTTAGCAATAACTAGTTATAGTTGGTCAAAAATCAAATATGCTCAAAAGNAGGGGCCTAAGAAGTCAGAGAGCACTATTTAGACCATAACTGTAATTCATAATTTGATTGACCATAAAACGTCATTTCAATTGGATGCCAAAATATAACTTTCCCGTAATCATCCAGACATTAATTGCATTCAGTAATTATTTAATAAAAATTTAATTCATATTTTGCAGTTTCTAAATCAAACAATAAAAGTTACGTAAAGTTTTTTTGTGTTGAAAATAATTATCAAAATTATCTCCTGCTTGAACCATTTGATATAAATTCATAACCTAGTTTATATTTTACGTTAACCCCCCACCTGCACGAGATGTCCAACCCCGCCACCTTCACAAGAGTGTTTCAGAACACACACATAGTAACACACATAGTAGTATGTGCTTATATTATTAATCGCAAAATAGCTGTTTCAGATTTTGAAATTAATATTTATGGTTTCTAAATTGCAAGATTTTAGTGTTTTCAAATAAAAAATATTACGAAAAAGGTGTTGTGAAGACTATTTTCACTACCAGGTGGTGCAGTGTGTGATAATAAATGATGCAAACATTTTTGCTTGAAAAAATACCCCTTTAAGTATATTTATACATTTATATTTGGTTCCAGTCACGAGATAGACGAAATAGCTTTTGTCAAAATAAATAACGCCAAAGTTTTCCCCTCCGAAAGTTACGCTAGTAAGTATATTTGTAGATCATTATCTTGTTCCAGTACTGTTTTCAATGCATTATACAAAAAATTGCACCCAAATAATGCATTTCCGGTCTGATGAGAATTTTTTTGAACTCACCAAAATTCTTGAAATTAAAAATAAGAGGAACTATCGGGGGTCTGTTCCGATATTCCGCCGGCCAAAATGACAGTTCCCCAAAATATTTTTGGTCTCTGTGTTCTGAACCACGCTCGTGCAGGTGGGAGTTAAGGTAGGCACGGCAAAAATCAACCAGCTCCGATTTTATTTATTTTTGGAGATTTTTTAGTTTCTGTACTGAAATTGATCCAGAAAAATTTTTGGAAAAAAATTATGTCCCGTTTTCCAAAATATAAGCATTTTTCAAAAAAAGTTGCCTTTCATTTGGATTGAAACTATTTCTGAATTTATTTCAAAACTCACAAGCCAAAAGATAGGCAATTTCAAAAACGATTTGTAAAATTTAAGAGGGTTGCAGGCTGTTTTTTTTAAAAAATTTTTGGTGTTTGTACATCATTTTTCAATGAAAATCCTTGGAAAAAATTAAAGTCCATGTACGGTAGTTACTCTGTTATTATACACCTTTATTATAGATACCTTTTATCTGTTATAGTAACCCTTTTTAGAGAAGTTCATTTTGAAGATAATCTACAGAAAATTTCATGTTCGAGTCTTTAAATGCGACCAGTACTTCCTTCATAATGAAATTGAAGTTATGTCTGTTTTAAAATAGAAAAAAGCGAATATAAGATACAAAAAAAAGAATTCTCAAATAGAAAATTTTTTTTCATTAATTATCTAGTAAAGTTACCCTATAACAGAGTCACTACTAGTATATGATATACCGCATTTTTTATTTTGCCCGTGCCTACCTTAGTCCTTGCCGAATTTCAAAATATTTGATCGAAGAACTCGGGCAAAATTAAGTTTCAATAAATTTATTTCAAATTACTATCTAAGTGTTAAAAAACCACAAATTAGCAACATTCAGTATCAATATCTTAAGTAGTTGTTCTCAGATCTGCGGGTAATTTTTATCAGTACATAAGATGTGATTTACCAGGTTTTTGACCGTTAATCAAAAAATGCGGTTAAGGGTATCTTATGAAGTTGTGAAGAGTGAAATTGCTCTCAATAACGGTAAACCGCCCAAGTTTTAAAAGCGTGGAGACCAAAATCTATAATTTTTTTACCAAATTCGATATATCCGTTTATGAGCCATATAACTTATGATATAACTTATATCATATAAGGCTTTATCTTTCAAATTTATAAAGGTGAAAAATTACGAAAGATATCCTACATGTATGATTTCAATCTTTAGAACTTGATCTCGAGACTCTTGGATATGGTTCAGGGAATAAATAAACTTAAATTTTGCCGGCTGATATTTTGTCAATCAAAAACATTAACTAATATATGTCGAAAACATTCATATATAATTAATACAGTATGAGATAAGCGCTTTTATATTATGTAGAATTTTTAAAGATTGGAAATTTTTTCTCAATTTTAAAAGTTCAGAAAAAGAGCCTTTAATTCAAGATTTTTGTCATGATCACCAAATAAAACGACTCTTCATGTGATT
>SCLH01002338.1:80166-91152 GCA_004367855.1 Oikopleura vanhoeffeni
ATTAACCTCAATTCAAAATTTTATTGACAAAATTCTAGACTTCAAGTTCAAAAATATTAGTTTGGATTTTTAATAAAAATAGTTTGATTTTAAAATAATGGTTAAAAATTATTCAAATTAATATCGTTACTTAGTATACAGTATACTGTATACTTCGATATCCTTGTGAATCTAAACTCATAACATTAAACGCATAGCATTAAACTTATAGCATTAAACGCAAGAAAATCTATTTTCAAAGGAAAAAAAATTGTACATTACACAGTTGATTTTGTTATTCAAGAATTTGTGACTCAGAAAATCGGTTTAAAGTCATTTGCGAATAATTAATACCGTTTTTCAACCTTGATATATATACACCGTTCAAAATCATATATATTCGTACCTGTTTCTTGAGGTTGATTCGATCACTTATCGGATTTTCGTAATTTGAATAAGCAGGCACCAGATTCCAAATAAAATAAAATGTTCCAGACGTAGAATGTGATTATTAGCTTAGATGATGGTAAACAAAATTATTTTTTCACGGCAAGAATTTTGAGATGCTAAAATAAAAATATGTTAGAAGGCTAATTTGTTCAAAAAAGTCATGGTGCAATTCGTAAACGAATATTTTGGAAAAATTGTTTAACAAGCATGCAAAGAATCTGTGAAATGTTGAAAGCAATCAGAGGTTGATGAATTTCAGTCTAAAAGGCCATTTTTGTGTTCAATTTGAATTTATTGGAAAATGAGCGTCAAATCGACAGGTGAGATTGCTCCTTATTGTTTTTAGCTAATTTTCCCAAATTGTCATTTTGAATCAGTTTTTAGGTAATGTCCCACATATTTTAAAAACATTATGTTTCCAAAAAATATGAAGCTTTTTTAGCTCTTCATTTTAAAAAAGTAAAAGAGGTCTTTTTGATAAAATGTTTATTAAAATGGCGTAGTTTATTAAATTTTTCTCAAATGTTCTGATATTTCCAAGAGTGTCCTTATATTTCCAAATTTTCCTTATATTTCCGAAGTTGTCCGATTTTTCTTTATATTTTTCCCAAATTGTCTTTATATTGAACAATTTGAGAAATATAGTGATACTTTGGGAAATATAAAGACGATTAAAAAAATAGGAACAATTGGAACATAAGAGTGGAAAAAATGAAGTTATAACTGTATAGCCCATAACAAATCATGATAATCTGAAAAATACTTTCAAGGTGAATTTCTAAGTCACCAAATCCCTCGGGAAAAATCATCAGAAAAATTTCATCAATTCATTGACTTATTTGTGGCAGTGTACGCAAACAAACGGCAATTTACTACACCAGGGACAGTACAAAGCAACAAAAGCTTTACTCTAGACTGCCATCCGTCGAAAGCGAATTAACACAAAATTTTTCTGTTGGATTTTCGAAAAAATTTGGTGACCTTAAAGGAGGTGGCATAAGTCCAGCAGATTGGTACATTTTTTCAGAGCAATATATGGATCAACGGCCCTCAGAGTACAAATCCTAACTATTTGAATGATACAAACACCGCAAGATATTAGCACCCAATCAAAACCGTTGAATAAGAAAATAATCGATTTCATTGGTCAGATTAGGAAATGATCAACCAATCAAAGTGCTCAGATTTCGCATTTTTCAAATAGTTAGGATTTGTACTCTGAGGGGCGTTGATCCATATGAAAGGAAAAAATGTGGTAATTAATTTTTTATTTTTATCTTCAATAAAAGTGTTCATTCTTACAAACGTTTACATTTTTATTGTCTCAACATAACAAACTATAGTATATAAATACAAAAAAACTCTTCAATGTGCATCAATTTCCAATAAGGGGTAGGTGTCGCTTTTTGGTACCTTTCAATCACGCCTCAGAACAAATCTAGGGCAGTTGTAAAAAATCTGAGGATACTTGTTTGTAGATCTAGCCTTCGTCTAACGATTACACTATCTCAAAGTCAACCTTGTTACCTCACACCACCAGGTGTGAGTCTATTCTAGAGCACTAAACGGTTTTTTCAAAATCGATCTTCTTTAGACCCACATACAAAGCGTCTGAAATTTACACAGAGTACGGGAAGAGTGAGGTTACTAATATGTTGGAGCCATTTTTTTGAATTTTGCCCTTGAATTTCTAGAATCACTTTTGAACGCCGATTTTTACAATTTTTTGTCTTCAAAGTGATACTTCTCCTAGACGGATGTTCAGAATAAGACCGTTTTTTCGACTCCGGTAGATGATATAGTGTCGTCAATATGTTGGGCTCGAATTTTGAATTCACCCTAGAATTCTGAAATATGACTATAAGTAAACCGGGAATGGAAAGTTCGAAAAAAAAGTTCGTCTGATCGGAACAAAAGTACCACCACATTGAAGCTGAGATTTCACTGATCAAAAAGTTGCCTAACAGCTTATCAAAATTTTTAACCAATCAGCGTCAATTCGATAATTAGGTTTGACATTTTGGCTTAAAATAATTGAAATTTCTAGAATTCGATTAAGACATTCCGATAATTTTTATGTCATGCAATCGTTTTCGGTGGGTCATATTCACCAATAAAAAATGTTCATATCATGGTGGACACCGGTTTTATGCGGGTTAAAGCAAAAAAATAATCGAATTTTGAAATTCTAGATTTTGTTCTAGATTGTTTTGAAAAAAATAATTGCCACCATGAGATTCCTTGGGTTCAACTTTAGTCATAACCGATATTAATGTATCATTAAATAATTTTAACAAAGGGCTCAAAAAACCGACACCTACCCCCTTAATTTAAAAAACGATTTGGCTGACTTCAGGTCATTTTTCCTAATTTTTTAACGAGAACTTCCGAAATCATAGAGTTTTTTATAATACAAATCCAAAGTCGATCATTTTATTTATTTTTTCTCAATATCCTGTTCAGAGGAAATGAACACAAAAATGAACACTGAGATATATATCAGTGTGATTAGGCGGTCCCAGGTCGAAAATCTTCGAAAATTAATTGAAAATATCAATGAAATTCTTTCTGGATAAGATGGAGTGAATACGGCGATAAAACTTTTCAAAGAACTAATTTCATTTTTCATTATTTATGGTAAAATCATCTTTTTTCAAATACAAAATCTCCTAAAATATTTTAAAATTTGCTCGATTTGGTTTTTAATTACTTTTAAAATGTCCACTGTAGTCTCATTGCGACCAGTACTATCAAAAAAAATCCAGATTTTTCAATTTTTCATCGATTTTGACGATTTTTGATTATTTCAGACCCTTATAACTCGAGTTTTATTGACAATTCTATTTAAAAAAATATACTGGCATTATCAGTGAATTAAGGCGCACAATTTAAGACTTTCAAATATGTTTTTCGATAATTTTTTTTCCAACCAATCAGAAAGCTGTATTTTTCAAAAAATTTTTGGTCATTTGACCTTAAAATTTTTTTCCCTGACCAAAAGTTGACCTAATGTACTATTTGGATTTTGATGTTTTGGGCTGAACATCAAAAAGGTGAATAACCTGGGACAGCCTAAGTGTGATGTAGGAAAGGGACTTCAAGCGATGGGTGAGAGTACAGGCCGCCTTACGGTAAATCAGGAACGGTTATATCTCACTACATTATCTCGATTTAATTTTACTCCTCTGGACATGATATGTGTGGTCAGTTCAAGTTTTCTGAAAACTCAATCAAATCAGAAGTTTTCAAAATTCGAACTTAAATCCAAGATTAACGNATTGACAAATTGTGGTACTTTGGACTAATAAGCCGATTAAATAGGACAATTGGAGACTAAGGTGGGAAAAATGAGTTATACATTTTAGCCATAACACATCTGATAATCTGAAATACTATCAAGGTGCATTCTATACGTCCATCCCTCGGGATCATCGATTTCATCATTCATTGACTTATTTGTGCAGTGACGCAACAACGGCAATTACAACCAGGGCGGTACAGCACAGCTTATCTCTAGGACTGCCACCGTCGGGAAGCCGATTAACAAAAAATTTTTGTGATTTCGAGAAATTTTGGTGCCTTAGGAGGTGCTAAGTCAGAGATTGGTACATTTTCTCTCCAGAGCAATACGAAAAGGAAAAATGTGTAATTAATTTTTTTATTTTATCTTCAATAAAAGTTTCTTCTTCAAACGTTTACATTTTTATTGTCTACATAACAAACTATAGTTATAAATACAAAAAACACTCTTCAATGTGCTCAATTTCCAACTTAAGGGGTAGGTGTCGCTTTTTGGTACCTTCAATCACGCCTCAGAACAAATCTAGGGCAGTTGTAAAAATCTGAGGATACTTGTTTGTAGATCTAGCCTTCGTCTAACGATTACACATCTCAAAGTCAACCTTGTTACCTCCACCACCAGGTGGTGAGTTATTCTAGAGCACTAAACGGTTTTTTCAAAATCGATCTTTTTAGCCCCACATACAAAGCGTCTGAAAATTTTACACAGAGTACGGGAGAGTGAGGTTACTAATATGTTGAGCCATTTTTTTGAATTTTGCCCTTGAATTTCTAGAATCACTTTTGAACGCCGTTTTTTACAATTTTTTGTCTTCAAAGTGATACTTTCCTAGACGGATGTTCAGAATAAGACCGTTTTTTCGACTCGGTAGATGTATAGTGTCGCCATATGTTGGGCTCGAATTTTTGAATTTCACCTAGAATTCTAGAAATATGACTATAAGTAAACCGGAAATGGAAAGTTCGAAAAAAAAGTTCGTCTGATCGGAACAAAAGTACCACCACTTGAAGCTGAGATTTCACTGATCAAAAAGTTGCCTAACAGCTTAATCAATTTTTAACCAATCAGCGTCAATTCGATAATTAGGTTTGACATTTTGGTAAAATAATTGAAATTTCAGTGTCGATTAAGACATTCCGATAATTTTTTGTCATGCATCGTTTTCGTGGGTCATATTCACCAATAAAAAATGTTCATATCATGGTGGAACCGTTTTTATGCGGGTTAAAGCAAAAAAATAATCGAATTTTGAAATTCTAGATTTTGTTCTAGATTGTTTTGAAAAAAATAATTGCCACCATGAGATTCCTTGGGTTCAACTTTGTCATAACCGATATTAATGTATCATTATTAATTTTAACAGGCTCAAAAAACCGACACCTACCCCCTTAATTTAAAAAACGATTTGGCTGACTTAGGCTTTTTCCTAATTTTTTAACGAGAATTCCGAAATCATAGAGTTTTTTATATACAAATCCAAGTCGATCTTTAATTTATTTTTCTCAATATCCTGTTCAGAGGAAATGAACACACAAAATGAACACTGAGATATATATCAGTGTGATTAGCGGGTCCCAGGTCGAAATCGAATTCATTTTGAAATATCAATGAAATTTCTTCTGGATAAGATGGAGTGAAATACGGCGATAAACTTTTTCAAAGAACTAATTTCTATTTTCATTATTTTATGGTAAAATCATCTTTTTCAAATAAAATCTCCTAAAATATTTTAAATTCTCGATTTGGATTTTTTAATGTGTCCACGTAGTCTCATTGCTGACAGTACTATCAAAAAAAATCCAGAAATTTTCATTTTTCATCGATTTTGACGATTTTTGATTTATTTCCGCCTTATAACTCGAGTTTTATTGACAATTCTATTTAAAAAATACTGGCTATCAGTGAATTAAGGCGCACATTTAGACTTTCAAATATGTTTTTCGATAATTTTTTTTCAACCAATCAGAAAGCTGTATTTTTCAAAAAATTTTGGTCATTTACCTTAAAATTTTTTCCCTGACCAAGTTGACCTAATGTACTATTTGGATTTTTGATGTTTTGGGTCTGCTCAAAGTGGAATAACTGGGGAAACCTGGGACAGCCTAAGTGTGATGTAGGAAAGGGACTTCAAGCGATGGGTGAGAGTACAGGCCGCCTTACGGTAAATCAGGAACGGTTATATCTCACTACATTATCTCGATTTAATTTTACTCCTCTGGACATGATATGTGTGGTCAGTTCAAGTTTTCTGAAAACTCAATCAAATCAGAAGTTTTCAAAATTCGAACTTAAATCCAAGATTAACGGTCTGGAATATTTTTTACTATAAAAATTCAATTTCAGTGTCAAATGGTTATCTGCGTATACAAAGAACCATTTAATTTCTTCTTGGTGTTAATACGATTTTTCGCCAGTTTAGAGATCTCATATGGTGTCCATTTTTTGTGTAACCAAACCGCCATAACCACCGTTTTCGACGTCAAAAAAGTATAATTTAGTGTCACTTAAACACTGAACGACATTGACGCATATTATATAATGACCTCCTGAATGATCCTCAAAGTATTTTATTATACAATAGTTCTAAATGAGTACTCTTTAAAATGTTCAACTGCTCACAATTATTTGATGTTTACTTCCGATGAGGATGAAAGTATGACGGGGTTGAACGAAATCATTACCGCATATTATATCTCGTATAAGACCAGTGATCTTATTTCAATATTTCTTTTAGTTTTTTTTTGAGATTTTTATCATGAATTATTGTGTAGGCGTTATGAATGACATCATTTTCAAGATTAAATTTCCAAAATTTACTTTTTATAACTTTATTTCATTGCGTTTGGTCAAGTACTTAATTTTACGCATTTTGGTGATTCACGTTATTCGAACCTACAGTAAAACGCCTTAAAAATTTAAAATTATTCGACATATAACGTCTTCTTGAACACCGTTTTTTCAGTTTTGAAAAAAAAATTTTCAGTTTTGAACCTTTTTTTATATTTCTGTTCCAATACCCCCGAAAGAGCCTATATCCCTTTAACACCTTTTGCTTAATCTGAGAGATGTGGGTTAAGGGAGCCAATCCTAACACTCCTAAGCAGGCCTCGGCAAGCCAGCAAATTTTTCTGGCTTGACTGACTTGGCTTGAAGTTACCAAAAATTTTGCCCGGTCTTGACTTGACTTGGCTGACTTGACGTGATTGAACTTTTTGCTGGCTTGACATATTTCAAAAAATATTTTTTGAAAGATATTTGAAAAAAACGACTAAAAATGGGGGTGTATTCAAATTGCATTGAATAAGACTTTTTAAAAACCAATTTTTATAATGTTATCTTTTATTGGAAAAACTCCCTTTTTGAATATTCATTATTAAATAAAATTAGTGCCAAATTTTTCAAAACGCCTGTTAGACGCTAAATAATCATTTTTGTCTGAAAAATAAAAAAATGGAAGCTAACCGTGTGAGCACAGAAAAAAAGTTCCGCAAGGCACCGAGCTTTATAAAGGCTTTTTTTCAGCGCGTATACAGAAATCCCAAGGTAGTTAGAGTTTCAATTTTTTGGCATAAGGAATTCAAACGATATATTTTTGTATTGGCCTTCCGAGGCCGATAAAGGGAGTTTTATGTTTTTTATTTATTTTGATACCCCCTTAATGAATATCCTCAAATTTGCTTATAAATGACTGTCTTGATGATTTTGAATGTTAGTCTTTCACTAAATGCTTCATCACTAAATTTTGTAAAAAAAAATTGGATTGTTTTTGTCAAGTACCTAATACCCATTTTTTGATTCTCGAAAATTTTCAAAATATGGTTCAAGTCTTATTTGACCCTACAGTTTATTTCCTGGTGACTTTCAAGCAATTTTATTTTTCAACCAACTGCAGAAATTTCCAAATTTTTTCTGACTAAGACTCCTCCTAGCCACTCATGAGGCCGCTTTTCAGCCAACATCTCTCAGATTAAGCAAAAGGTGTTAAAGGAATATGGATTACCGGACCTCAGAGTACAAATCCTAAATTTGAAAAAATGGCGAATTGAGCATTTGATTGGTTGATCCTTCTCAACCTGACCATGAATTGGCTTATTCCGCAATCAACGGTTTTTGATTGGGTGCTAATATCTTGCTGTTGTTATCCATTCAAATATTTAGGATTTGTACTCTGAGGTCCGGTAATCCATATCGCCAAAAATGCTCAATATCGCCGAATTTTTTGGGCAAAAAAAATTTGGCGATATTACCCCCCCACTGTAAATCTTGTCTCATTTAAATCATTTATTCTTTCAATTTTATGTCCCTTATTCACACTTTTATTAATATCCCGGCCCTACTACTGTAGTACAGTAACTGTACAACAGTAACAAAAGTGTGAATAAGGGATATACAGGAGTTTTATAAATTTGAGATTGTTAGAACTGCATAAAGCCAAATAGAAATAGAATTGATTAGATGATTATTCCACTAAATAAATCAAAACCAAAATCGAATTCAAACCTTGGCTTTTTCCGACCAAAGTGAATCGTGAAAACGATGGTGATCTTTATAGCGCGTGCTCGAATTCCACTACTGTGGAATCCTACGTCGCCTTATTGGCAGGGGAGTTGATTGGCTGATGTTAGGCACTAATTATTTTTGGCGCTCCAAATATCAAGCAGTCTTGTCTATTACTATACTCAAGAGGGTCACTAAGAGAACAGTCATGGGATTCGAACACGCGTTATAAAGAGCACCATAGTTTTCAAAATTCACTTTGGTTGGGAAATGATATGATTTTCTGTAAAATTCAAATCATTGAAAACTTATCGAATTCTTTATATGCAAAGTTATAGAGGGTTAAAATTTCGAACAGAGGTTTATAAACAATCAAAACTTTTTAAATTGTTTGAAGTTTCACGTTGTATTCAAGATAAAATTTATATAATATTTCGAAAAAGTTAGAAATACCAATTTTGAAACTCATTAACTTTTTTCATTAAAATTTTCAACTGAAGTATTTCTTTGTTCCTGATGGTGTTTTCATGACGAATATAAAAGTTAATAGTTTAAATTTGCATTTTAATTTTCAGTTTTAGAAAATAAAGTCAGAACAGCAAGGTGAGGCATAAATTGTTTAATCAATGTCAAAAGTTTGATTGAAAGTCACTTTTTTTTGAAACTGGTAATTTTCCTAAAAAACAAAATTATTACAATTTTTATATATAATATTATAATAATATATTCTATATTAATTTATTAGCTTAGGGACATAAATCATTGACAGTGGTACGCTAAATCGCGCAGGATCAGGGGATTATCGGAGGAAGGTTACTATAAGGTCACAGCGCTGCTGTATAATTAAGTTAAAAATGTTAACGAAATAACTGTTTATGTTCGCAGCATGCAATAGCGCGCACAAAAATTATTTATTATCATATTATCATTATTAAGCTATACGAAGAACGAGTCGTCCCGAACGACAAGAAAACTAAACGGTGAAAATTTCAGGATAGTAATTTTATATTAATATGTGACTGTGAATAAGTTTTTAAATCAAATTGTATAACAAATTTTATGCTTCATTTTTATCGGTTCACAGGTTATCTACACGCTATTCTGTGATAATGAATCAATAATTGTGAACTTCAAATTATGCTGTTATGTCACAATAAATTTAAAAGTGATGTCGACTTCCTCATAAATCTTCGGCATCTGTCAACTTTCGATTTATACTGAAATCACATCCTGTTCAACCCGAAAATTATTTTTTTCTCAAACGTCAAATAATTCAAAAAAATTTACATAATTTCGATTAATCCAAAATGAACTTAATTCATGCTGAACATTTTTTTCACAATCGTGCCCGGAACATCCCGGATGTATAGCGGAAGTAAGACGCAAAGATGAATATTTTTTGCATATCGATTTAATTTCTAGTTTTTAGCCGATTAATTTGGTTTAAACTGAATTCACCAAGTCTCACATTGCCACAATTTAAATATTTTAAATTTTGGGTCATTTGTGGTTTATACATTTTTTCTTGAAAAATTTGATCGTAAAATAGTTTTGCTACAGTCGAATAACCAATGAGCCCATGGTGATTGTTAGTTGCAATTTATACTTTCAAATAATTTTTTTTTTGAAATTTTAAGGACGATTCTTTATAGGGAATTATAATTTTTTTTTCATGTAAAAGCGATGAAAATATTTGATGGTCAAATAAAAATTATTTTTAAAAATTAGATTTTTCACATGTCAAATTAATTCGATTTTTGTGTAAAAACGGTTGCAGTCTTATGTTCATTGGAAAAACAAAAGTCCAGTCAATTTGGCGTGAAAAGTCGTTACTGATGAGTCATCAGTGATGACTCAATATAAATGCGAGATCATTTGAAGATAATAATATTTCCGGGATATTTATGTCCAGAACGTAAAAATAGAATGCGGTATGGACCATATGATATCCCTTCAATCCCTTCAAACCTAAACTACTAAACGATCCAAAATCACTATGAATCCGTCAAAAGGATGAGATCGGACCATAATAGTCTATATCCCTTTATTGCCCTCTCCCAAAGATTTGGTCCCTCAAAAACACGGGGGCTGAGAAAACAACGCGGTTTTAAAAAACGACTTAGCCGATAAGATTCTTAGATAGCACAAACTGTGCACAAATATCTAGTTAATAAAACAAAATAAAAACTGGTTCGAATCAGAGCATTGTTTCGATTTTTTCTCAGACCTTTGTTTTCATTTTTTAACAAAAACTAATAATTAAACAATTTCAGTAAGCTTAGAAAAAAAATAAAAACATTGGTCCTATTGAAAACAATTTTTAATGTTTATATTGATTAGATAATTGTGCTCAGTTTGAGCTATCTAAGAACTTAATCGGATGACTCGTTTTTAAATGACGCATCGTTTTCTCACCGCCCGTGTTTTTGAGGGACCAAATCTTTGGGAGAGGGCAATAAAGAGATATGGTGCTGCGCTCATACAGATCTTACTGTTTTCATTATTAATGGATGAAATTTTTTTATACTCATTTTATCTAATTCAGAATTGTTTCGTCTATTTTTTTTGATCTATCTAAGTCAGTGAAAAATTAGGAGCTTTTAATAAAATTCTCTTTCAGTAGTTATTTAATCGTACACAAAATTGTTTGGACTTAAAAATAAATCTAATCAAAACTTCGTGACAAGTAGAGAGAATTTGATATGATTTTCAAAGTTTGTGAGTGCTGGTTGACACTTGTCTCAGTGCAGGGCTGTTTT
>SCLH01002338.1:91164-104233 GCA_004367855.1 Oikopleura vanhoeffeni
ATATGATGTATTGTAACCTCAACTAATTATAAACCCCATTATTACACCAGACAGCCTACTATACGTAAAAAAGCAAGTTAGTGACCTAGTTCAAATTAGTTCGCAGGAACTTTTACGACCAAATTTTGAATTTGACGTTATCCCATAATTATAAACGTTTTCATACGTTGGATTTGCGTCTGGGGGGTTTACCAAAGATCTGACGGATGTCACCCGTTGTTTTGGAGCAAAATTTTGTAACATTTACTTTTTGAACAGTAATCTTTAATAAATAAGCACAACCTTCATTAAACATTTGAAGCCCACTCTTTGGAAGCGAAACTCCTGCAACTGCGTTTACCGATTAAAATGCCCATGCTCAAAATCCTGCGTAGGTTGCTCCAAAATTGTTCTCCGGATTCGAGCTGAAGAGCATCGAACTTACTACTACCTTCATAAATGCCCCACATATGTTGAAACAACTACTTGAATACGAAGAAATTCATCTCACCCCAAAATCAGGGTTCTTTATGGGTTTTTTTAAAAATCTGCAGAAAAACTTTGGAAACTATAAAGGGCTTTACGACGCCTTTACGGCCCAAAGCGTACTTTAAACGTATTCGTCGACCTAAACTTGAATGATCAAAACGATCATAAAAGTTTCGCCGTATTTAAAAGTGGGCCAAACATTGCAATGTTCTCTGCCCACTCTCAACATTTTTGTATGGTTTTGTCAACATATAATGATATATCCCGGGGAACCGGGCCTCAAGTGCGCACAATCACTCAAAATTATTTTTCTAAAAACTTTTAGATTTTGACCTGTGATGTCTTGAAACGACTTAGACTTATAATTTTTATACCTGAAGATGCTTAAGCGAAACGTTGTGCCCATATAAAATTGTTAAATTTACCTTTTATAGTGTAAAAGCATGATATTCAATGTTGCCCAAGATGAAGGATTTTTGCTTACCAATCTAAAATTGTCAGTTGATCTCTGCGAATCGATTGAAAAATTTAAGAAATTACCTTTGAAGTGATGTTTAAACGAGCATATTTTTAAATGCAATTTTGACACCAGATAAATTGTGGTTTGAAATGGTTCTGCAAAGAATTTTTATTAAAAAAAGTTACTTAAAACTGAGCAAAATTACAGAAATCGAATTTTCGCGTCAAAAATCAGAGGTCTTTATAAACAAGTTGTAATTTATGATTCACTAAAATGGACTGCTAAAATAGTCGAAAATTATGCTTGGAATCTTCGCTTCCACTGCAGACTGGCAGCCCGATTGAAATTCCTTAATCCGTGGCTGATATTTTTGGAGATAAACGCTTTTTCTACTTTGGCATGAATTTCGTCACATTTTTGCTTGCGATCCTGTTTTTTTGCTCGAAACCGTTTATTGGTCAATAAGAATTGAAATGTGTTAAACGCCTGCGTGTTTGTGAATTCATCAGTTTTGATTGACTAAGGTGAGACAAAGCAAAGAATCAACATCGCAAGCAAAATGTGAAATGCTCTGAAGCAGACTGCCTCATTCCCGTTAAATTCAGCAGAATTTTAATCGGGCCTACAGTCTGCAGTCGGGGTGGGGATTCTACGATGAAATCACACAAAAATTGACTGAAGAAGGCATTTAAATCAAGTCGAAATTTTAGGTTGTCTGCATTAGCCAGATTAAATTTTGTCTGACATGCGTCGATATGTCGACTCAACTCGACTCGACAGACATTGTCGAGTCGACCGATTTTTGAAAGCCGTAAGGCTTGTTTTTAACTACAAATCACTAATTCCGGGTTTGTTAGCCAAAAACAGCGTCAAACTTAATCAACTTTACAAAATTTTGGGAAATTTTAATATTTTAGCTGACTGACTCAAAGATGTCAGAAATTATGATTCAGAATTTCCCATTTTTGCGAGTTAATTTCGTTAACTTTATTTCACCGAAAATTAGTGCACACCTCAAAATATTTTGGTAACTTCCGATCTTTGTTTCAACACATGTCAACCTAGTCTGTATACTTCATATCAAACTCATGGACAATTATTAGAACAGTTCATTTCGGATCACGAAAAAAATTCTAGGAATTTATTGCAAAAATAAAAAAAATTAAAATCTTGCTTGTGGTCAGTTTACTAGAACTAGATATTGTGAAACAAAATTCGTGTAACAATTTTGGTTCAGAAATTAACTAGTTTGAAACACTAAAAATCAATCTTGATTTAATTTGGGTGCTCCATTCACATCATAAATGATGTAAGAATGCATTTTAAGACAGTAAAAACAAAGGACAACTTTAAGGAATTTGCAACGTCGGCAAAGAAAAAAGAAGAAATATGTTCTCAGATCACGACAAAAAATTGGACAGATTTTGAGGAATTTTTTCCGGATAGAAGGTTACTTTTATAGTTCCAAGATATTTTGGTTATCCGGATCAAATTTACGAAAAAACAATGTGGATTTCTATCATTTCGAGAACATGAAATAAAGATTCACGGAAATAGCCAGCACATAAAGTAATAGTATACATTTTTGATCAACATTTTTGAAATGCATATCTTTTGCTATGAAAAGTGCGTGGGCGGAAATCAGCACGTCAAGTTAAATTAAAATTTACGAAATATTTCATTATATATTTTCATTTTTTTCATTGCAACCGGTTTGTTTATAGTATACGAAAAATCCTAACTTTATATTTTTCGGACATGAAACTTTATATTGCTCATAATTTTTGTTCAAATTTGTAGACGTTTTCCGCCTCCGCATTTTTCATAGCAGAAGATTGGAGAAAAAAAGTATATTCCCATAAAGTACAGGCAGGCTTTTCAGTCTTTGTGTTATCTCCCACACTTTCAAACTTATAGGTTCGCGACCAATATTAATGTTTATTAAGGGGAAAATTGTATTCCTATTTGGTAATTTTTTTGGTGATTAGAATTCGAAATTAAGAGCATAGAATGTTTTTCAAGCTATTTTAAATCCGATAATGAAATTTATCAGATTTTAAAAAATTTTAGCAGCAAAAATATTTGGTCACACTTTAAAACGCTCATTTGCTTCAAAATCAAAGTTGAAAAATATTTGTTTAATTTCAAGACACCTAGAAGATCAATTTCTTAATTCCAACTTTGAAGTGGTGATTGACGAATCATCTTATTTGACCAAAGAAAGATATTGTATCATCGATGAATTTCAGAGACAAATCACGAAAAATGAATTTTTTGAAAAACGACGGATCAAACCCTAAATTTCTCTTAACTCATGAATTCCAGTATTCTAACCTGAAAAAACTTACACCGAATGTGTTATTATATCTGCTTATATTATTCTCAAAACAACAAAAATAAAACTACTGGTTGAGTCATCTGTATTGTATGTTTTTGAGCGGACTTGAAAAAATAATGCAAATTCTCTTTCCTTCCCTCTTTATGATTGAACCAGAGAGCAAGTCTAGCTAAGGCCATACAAAACAAATGACTCATCCAGTAGTTATATGGATAACAGACCCTCTGAGAACAGATCCTGAATATTTAAAAAATGCGGAATCTGAGCATTTGATCGGTTGATCCATTCCAAATCTAACCAACGAAATCGGTCTTTTATGCAATCAAGGATTTTTAATTGGATGCTTGTATACCGCGTAGTTCGTATCATTCAAATATTCAGGATCTGTCTTCTGAGGGTCTGTTATCCATATATAGCAGATCCCAGAATATGTCTTTCACTAGGTAGTTTGTTTTTCTTTAGCGAGATTCGCTTCAAAACATGAATTCGCCATTATTACTTTCAGAAACTAGCAACGCGTATCAGTGATGTGACATCACTTATGTCTAGTTAAATTTGATATTGAAATCATTTCCTCGCATGGTGCTGTGTGAGTCATTATCTTCATTATCTTATGGTGCACGTGTGAGTCATATCTTCAATCCAACCAAAGTGACTCTTTATATTATAAAAATGGTGATCAAACCGCTTACATTTTGACTTAAGGAAACGACTCATCCGATTTAGTTTTTAAAAAACTCATTATGAACAACCAAAAAAAATTACGAAAAGGGATTTTTTCCCAAAAACTTTTGAGATGAATAATTTTTCGTTATCAAATTTGTTTTCAAGAAAAATCGTTCGTTGGTCAACTGTTAGACATATTTATGGCCCTTCATCGCTATGAAATGAAATATATCGGATGAACCGTTTCCAAAAGCTGAATTGTACTTGTTTTGAAAACCCTATCTTCACCAGGGGTCGGCAGACCGACTAGAAAAAACCTGATCGGATTGAGCCGTAAAGAAAACTTGATCGGATTGACCCGAAAATAAAACTTGATCGGATTGACCTGATCGGATTGCCCCGAAAAATAAACTTGATCGGATTGACCTGATCGGTTTGAGGAGTTTCAATAACTTGATCGGATTGGATCGGATCAAAAAAAGTCGATCCAATCCAATCAAGTTCAATCTAATCCAATCCGATCAAGTTCTGCCGACCCCTGATCTTCACTATTGAGATTCACTTTGGTTGAATAAGGAATATCATATTCCGAATATGATAAAAATAATAAAGGTTGTGCTTAGATTGCTATTGATGGGAGAAATGTGCGACATTCATGATTTGAAGACAATCCCTAAGAAAGAAAACAAAATATTTTCTTATGATGATCATAATCTATAATAACATCATTATTTGCGTGGTTAAATTTCGAATCTAACATGATGTTATCAGTGACACGTTTGTTCGCGAAAAATTACTTTAACAAATCAGAGATTCGATTGTGTCATGATAAATCACCTGTTATTAGTAAACTGGTCAGTTATATGTCAAAAAGGGCGAAAGTCACCACAAAAACATTTTGCTAACACTGCGTTTTGGCAAACTTGGTAATAATGTCTGATTTCCGATGAAAATATTACTACTATTTTCTAAGTAAATCTTTTCAAATATTTTGCTATACTATTTTAATTATGTTTCAAGGTTTTTGCTATGATTGAAGATTTTTGCTATGTTTAAACATCATGCCTTTTCGGGGATCATCAAAAAGTTATATAAAAATTGCAGCCATCGCAATTTTATATGTACCTTTGAAAAATTACGTACAATTTCTTATTTTCAGTTTATGACAACTTTATTTTAGAAAGATGTAACATTTTAGATGTTTTAAATCTAAAGGGGTTAGTTTGGGACACTTTGATTATATAAATGAACACTTTCTATGACCGGAATCTTGCGAACACGTGAGGTTAACAAAATTAATTAAGGATATTTATGAATTAAACTTGGATTATTTTCATCAAAATTTGCTCTCAGTGAGTTTTCGATCACGCCAACAAAAAACGTGTAGAGTCAAGATAGAATATATAAAAAAATAATATACACTTTTGTATCAGCTGAAAATTTTCAGATTTGAACGGTCTAAATCACGCCTAAAAAAATAAAAATTCCGATTACCTCACTTTTCTTCGGTAGAAACAAGGTTTAAATAATAAAAGCCTGAATTAATTATTTTTGAATGCACAATTATTCGAAAAATGTTAGAAATTATCGGTTATCTCAGATCAAGTTATGACGAAAAATGTATATCATCAAAAAGAGTTTAAATTTTTTTATATTTGTCAACAATTCTCTAATCTTGATCTAGTTCAATCGTCAATCGAAAAAAACAGCCCTAAACTTAAAGCGGAGTTTTTTTCGCCGTTATTTTCGCCTCAAAAACGTAGGCCAATAAGCCAATCAGCGGCATTTAAAAGCCAAATAGATAGCCAGGTCCTATCAAAATAAAAAACAGCAAAATATCGGTTTCCAAGATTAGTATTGTTATCGAATTTTTTAAAATTTTCTAAGTTTTTTGTTCAATTGACTCTGCTTTTCATTTTGAACTCACTGTGATAAAAATCGACATAAAGTGGAGCTTTTTAGGAAATGAGCAAGTTTCTAAATAATCAGCTTGAAATGAGGTATAAGCTTCAATGAAAAATGCTATTATTCTCTCTATATTCAGAATCAAAATTAAGTGAATTAGGCTTGAATCAACGTGGTTCAAACCGTTTCAAATGAGATCTTTGTCAACTGATTTGTCTTAGTTTGGCGTGAAAATAAACTAAGTCGGCTAGAGATCATAAAATGGAACCCCCTCATTTTAAGGGAGCCTCATGAGGCCTCAGCTGCAAAAATGTTCCTTGCACAAATTAGATTTTAGACGTCAAAAGATTTTTTTTTTAATTATTTGACAAAATATTCATCCAGAAAATTTGATGAGACCTTGGCTTGGATTCAATCGGCAGGTGAAGATGGCAAGCGTGGAGTATTTGGATGAAAACCTAAATTATATGTCAGTTAAGATATTATCGCTATTATTTCTTGCGAAATGGGCTCTCTGAAGCATGTTTTCAGCAAAGTTGGAGACACTTTTGAAATACAAAAGAGCAATATCATAATCTGGGTAAAGCCGTTGTGTAATCGACCCGTGCCTGGAACAGCGTCTTGATTTTTTGATGCCACATTGAAAAAAGATAACTATTTGGGATAAAAAGTGGATTTTTTTGAGTTATTGCTCGAGGTAACTTTTTAAGATAATCACTCGATATTTGTTAATTATACAGTAGTATTCTCTTTCCCAAATTTGCTCGACCTTTTATTTATTCACTTATGATAGAAACAATTCCGTTACATATATATATTGTAAAATCTCGGGACCTTGAGCGGTTAATATCTCGGACGTGACATTTTTAATTGCCTTAGTTATCCGTTTAACCGAGTTAACCCGTGAAACCAAACTACTGTTTTCGGTTTCTAATTTGTATACCGTGTTCAGTCTTAATTTTGAAAATAGAAACTGTTCACGAAGGACTATAAAATATTGTTTTTAATTTGGGAAAAAATAAAATTTCAGTGCTAAAATAACTTTCACATATATCCTCTATTCACACTTTTGCTAATATCCTGGCCCTACTAGTTAAAAACACACTACGTTTCCTAATCAGGGTCGGGATATTAACAAAAGTGTGAATAGGGGATTTATGGTTCTTTTTTGTTTTTACGGGGAAAAAAGATGACGATCTGGGTTTACGTAAAAAATACTGAGAATTAAAATTTATTGATGTTCAAACGCTTCGCTAGATCACTGTCGTTGCATTCTTTGCTAATGTTTACGAGTGGCGCTGCTGAGCTCGATTTTCAAAATATATATAACAATATATACAACATTTGAAATTTTCTAATATAACTGGTAACACTAAAAAACTTGGTCGTTGGAGCCACATTTAATAGATACTCTCATCACATTGTCTTATACATGTATGTTTTTAAGAAAAATTATAGTTTTTAAGTGAAATTTGAGATTATTGTGTGCTGATTTTTCGAATTAAAATTAATTTGAAAAAATGTAAATTATGCTTTTATTATTATAAAATCATCGAAAAAAAGAACTCTACAGCAGGGATCGGATTTTTTCGAGTTGCCGGGTCGGAAATTTCGACCCGGAACGCAGATCGGGTCGGGTCAGGTCGGGTCGATGCCGACCCGACCTGGAAAAGTTGGCGACCATCCGACCCGCAAAAATTTTTCCGAAAAAACATAATGTTTATGTAGTTGAGACTATAAATCGATCATTTTATTATTAATAATTTGTAAATATTTCTAAAATATATAGATATCATCATAGAGCGGATTTTCAAGGTCGCCAGGTCAAAATTCTTGGCACCGACGAATTGGCACCGACGAATTTTTTAATTTCAAATCGTCCACAATAATTTTAGAGGTGTTAAATAACAATGTTTGCGCCACAGCATAAGGCAAACTATGCCACACTTAATTGATTTCAATCACAAATTTTAATTTATTAAAAATGCCAGGTAATAATAACATGTCAAGCACATAAACCTAATAACTTTTTGTTTGTATTAACGATTTTTTCGAGATTTTGATCAGGAAGTATTTTGCAAAATTGGTATTTTTTCATGTTTATCAAATCAATGAAGAGGTAACGTTTTTGTTAAGATAATATTCCGGCGTTTTAGAAGTTACAAATCGCAGAATTTTCTGAAATATTTTTACCACCACGTTTTATTTTTAATTTTCTTAAACCCAGAAAATAAATACGATAATTTTGGTAAATTTCTATGCGAAGTTTATGGTCGGAAAGAAAATATAGATACATAATTTTGGCGAAGTGGATCTGATTTTTAGGAAACGTTAAAAATGAGCATAAAATTAAAAAGTTAGATATAAGTTTTGCGAAAAAAGTGCACTGAATGGTGAATATTAAACAATGGCGTTCTGCACGGAAAAATTCGATTTCAAATAATATTTTGGTCATCCGATTGTTATTGTATGCTGTTTTCAAATTTTAAATTTTCTGATGCAAATTAATGTTTGACAAATATCATAAATCCGGGAAGAGGGCCCATTTTCAGTCAATCAAGCTGAAATTCCAATATCATTTACTAAAAATGAGCTTACTTTCCGGATTTAAGATATCAATGATACTTAATTGTCATCACCCGGAACTATTTCACGCAGATGAAAATATATCATCTAAAAACTCGAAACTAAATTTTCTTTTAATATTGAGGCGAAAAAAATTAAGGCCAAAATAAGGATTAGAGAAATTTTGAACTGGAAAAGACTTAACTTTTGAACGGGCTGAAACGTGAATTTTTTCATTGATTTTTGTGACCAGAATTTGATCGTCAATGACTTCAATTTATAAATAAATAACAAATTAAATTGGCGCAAGATTACGCAAACGTTCAAATTGTCATGTTAAACATGAAAATTTCATAAACAGTAATAACAAAATGCCTAGGGTTATCGACAATAATTAACACAATAACTTATTGTGTTAATCGTAGATTCGGGCTTTGATGATAATCAATTTAGCCTTCTCTTTTAATAAGCTATTTTTCTCATTTAGGCTCTTATTCGACTAACATGAAAAGCTCAAACTCATCCCTTTTTTATTTTCATCGTAGTGTTCTTAGGGTGTCACGGGTCGTCTCAGGCTAGAAAAATTTCAAAATATGATATTCCCGTTCATAAAGCTATAAGAAAAGGAAAATTCTTGAATTTGCAATATAGTCATAATTTTTAAAACTTTGGAGTGCTTTTTTGAACTCAATATTTTGATAATTCGAACTAAAAAATTGCTGTCAATTTTGAAAGTTTTCGAAAAAAATTCTAAAACATGATTTCAAAATTTTTTAAGATCAATTAACTTAAAAAAAATTTCTGACTGGCTCACGCTAATTTTTCATACATTTCTCCATTTTTGTTTAGACCTGATACCCTAGATGTTTAATGTTTTTGAGTTGTTTTGATGAATCTATATTCAAAATAAAAAATCAACGTTGAAACTAATCACTGATAACGGATGGATTGGTACTTAGTATTCCAGCAAACTTTTTTCAATTCTTTGTTATGCTAGAAACTTGAAAATAATCGACATTGAACTCTCGTATTGCGGTTAATCGAATAAATAACCGGTCCAATTTATATAAAATAAATACTTGAAAAGAGAAAAGTATTTTTCAGGTACACTTAATATCTAACTCTTGATAAGACCTCTTACTCACTTCAGGGTCATTATTAACCATTTTAACACTTTGAATAAGTAAGGTTTTTTGGAAGACTTATGAAATATAGCCTGTGTTGACCCTCAGCAGTTCGAATTGAGAGCTCTTCTTGTTTTCACTTTTCTATGGGCAATTTTAACCCTTTGTTCTCGAAATTATTTGCATAACTTTTGCGGCACAAGTTGTGCCATTTCAACTTAAAAAAACTACTCGATATACGGTTTTTAATATACTGTATATCCAGCAACAATGCTTCGAAGTTTTTTTCCTGAGAGAAGGCTTCAGAAACAATTTTGAAAATTGAAAAAGACAGATAAAATTTCCAATTTTTATTTTTGCAAGTAAATGCAAACATGCTCAACGGTACCCAATTTTCAACAGAGCCTAATTTTTCTCGAAATCATTCTGTAAACAGCAACGAGTTTAAAAATACTGTATTGTCGATACAGTATCGAATATAATTAGATAAAAAAAGGTTGTTTCCAATTTGTAATATCTTTAGAACCAAAATCAAGCACTCTCGAAGTACAAATCCAGCCAAATTGAATGATTTGAAATGCGAGAATATAGATCAGGGGCCCTCAACTGGCAGATCGTGACTATTTGAAAAATGCCGAATCTGATCATATGATTGGTCGATCCGCTCAAATTTGACGAGTACCTCGCGTTTCTTGTTTCTTGCAAATAGTCAAGATTTCTTATCTTTAATGCCCTGATGGACAACGAAGGGCCTTTTATACATATTGTTGAATTGTTTTAACATATAATTGCCCTTCAAAATTTTCGCCGATTCCGTTGGCTTATTCTGAAATCCTGCTGTTGATTGGATAAGACCATCTCAAACAAATTACTTTCTTCAAATCCTTAGGATTTGTACGGTTATAGACTATAACTTATAGACTTTAACTTATAGACTATAACTTATAGACTATAACTAATAGACTATAACTTATAGACTATAACTTATAGACTATAACTTATAGACTATAACTTATAGACTATAACTTATAGTTCCTCCCCATATGCTTTTTCAAACGGAACTCCATCTCTAAAACGTTTACTTGTCTTGAGTATGATTATAAGCAAGGATCTTGATAATGGGACCGCTAAATTTTATCGGTGTGTTATCTCTCAAGCAATCACTAAGACAATCACTGAGACAACATCAGTGAAGTTTGAACATGCGCTAAAGAGATAGTTAACGTTTTTGAGATGGAGATCCGGTGGGAAAAGGATATATTGTCCAAAAAAGAAAAATTAATACAAGTTACCAGTTTTCAATGATCACTTAAGATAAACAATTTTGAAAACTGTTGGACTGCTACTCTTGACAAATTTGCTAATCCCTGGTCATACTGGGTACTTAAAAATAGTCGATATTGAACTTTTGTATTTCGGTTTAAAGAATTCATACCCAGTTCGATTTATATACAATAAATACTTGAAAAGAGAAAATTATTTTCAGTCACAAATAAAATAAGCTTTTGGTTAGGCCCGCAGCAGGCCGCCTGCTACACTGTAAAGTAGTACTTACTGTAAAGCCTTAGCAATCTTGAATAGATTGTTTATTTGTATTCTTATATCAGTCACTGAAAAGTAAAGCTACGCTTTTTGACTCAAGACAATGGGGTTAAAAATGTCCGCCCACGAATTTTATCATTTTTGAAGGGGGAGTTCACGGTTTCAAAGCGCCTATTTGCTAGATATTTTAACTACTTCGAAACTGTCCGTAAAAAAGCGAAGACTGTTTGTGACTATAAGTTAAAACTATTTTTGATCCATTTTTTACAAAGAATTCAGGTTTTTACTAGTATGTTATATTTTTTTATGATCAAACCAATTTACTCAAACGTATATTATAATTTCGGTCAACAATTTCTGTCATTATTATGTTATAAAAATGCACCAAACAATCGTTATGTTTTAAAAGCACAAAAGAGCACAAATAACATCAAAAAAAAATTTTTTATTATTTATTTCAAAATTATGTTAAACATTAACGATTTTTTTGATTTTGTCACTAAAACTTGGAAATATCGGGAGATGTTGACCAAATTTCTTTTCAGTGTTTCGCCGGCTTTTTCTGAAAGTACTCTCGAAATCAGAGCAAGTTTTTTTTTTATAAATTTTCCAATGGGACCTTAAAATATTCATATTTTGAGTTTGACGTGGAAATTATACAAAAACGACGAGCAGATGCTTCTATGTTTTTTGCTCTAGCTTTTGCAAAAAATTTAGCAAATTTTAAAATTCAACCTAAAAGGAGATAAATTTTCCGATTAAAAATTTGAAAAAACCAGTGGTTTTTTACATATTCCCGAAAAAATATAGCACATATAAAAAAAATGATCATAAAAAGTTTCGCCTACTAATTATACACACTATGTGAAATTTTAATTTATTTGGAAACAAAAACGAAAGAGAAAATATCTTTTCCGTTTTGCAAGTGACGTCTTGTAAAGACTACTTATCTAGGAGTGTATTTATACAAAAAAGTTTTGACATATTTTGCCAATTTTCATGCACAAATAAATTGTCTTTGTTTGATAAATTTAAAAAAACAAAATATCCCTTCTGGTTAAATCGGGACTGAAAATGGATTGCAACTGATAAATAATCGAAATAACAGCAATTGACACGTTCAACCCTTGTTCAGCTAATTTTTCTATTGACAATATATCAACTTATGAACTACCACCCTTTAAGGTTAAGAACGTCTACCAGTCGGCGTAGACAACAATACAATTTTTATTCGTTATAGTTTTTGAAAACGCCTATCAACTATTTCAAGTTTAAAAATAAAATGTGTACATATTCGGTTAAGGCGGTGGTGTTAGTGATTTTTGGGATTTCAGAGGCTTCGTACGGTTAGACAAATGCAGACTGAACATTTCTGAAACACACATTAGGAAGATCTATCTTTGGTCTCGCGATTCCATTTGACAGTTTAGTACAACTCCCACCAACCATGTGGTTAGCCGCGGTTAAACACGAGTCTTTCAGCTTTTTTAAAAAAAACAAGGATCCTAGAGCTTATATCGGAAAGTTTAGAAATTTAGTGAGAATCCGGAAAATTGTCTAAATTTTAGTGAATCAGTTCTGTTTTTGTCGATTTTTGCCTCAGGAGTCAGCAATCTGGTTGAATGTGCCAAAAAAGGTGTTTTTCGACGTTTTGATAAAAGGCCTTTTCTGTGGAAATGCAAGAAACGTCATTTTCGGAATGTAACAAGTCCTAGGAGTGATGAACATCGAATCGGTCGTACTTTTTTGAATTTCGCCCTGATTGGCTGTAAATCGACAAAAAAGTGCGCGAAAACGACAATTTGGTGAATAAAAATGATAATTAGAAAATTTAAATGTCACCAAAAGATTCCTTGGGTATGATTTGCTGGAAACGATATTAGCAACTATGGTTTGATTTTGACCACAGCGGATTCTAGAAAAAAATTAAAGTTTTGCATTAAAATGATGATTTGATCTCTAGCACTGTGTGTGTTGAAAATCAGACCATAGTTGCTAATA
>SCLH01002338.1:105465-131883 GCA_004367855.1 Oikopleura vanhoeffeni
TTTTGATCTACCTTCCTCGTAATAGGATATACTGCAAAGACAAAATTTTCAAGAGAAATTAGTATATTCTGTATAAAGAAATTTTCGGGTTCGCATACAGTCCTTAGTAAGGACACCTTATTGCCTTATTAGTACAAAATCTCCAAAAAGCTGAATTCCAGAAAAAAACTAAACCTCCTTTTTAAAAACTTCTCAGAGATTTTCTTGAATTTTAAATAATAATTCAAGAAAAAAATAATAAACTTTTTTTTGATATTTGAAATCAAGTATACTAAATACACGGGGGGCAATATCACCGAATTTGCCAAAAT
Organism: Oikopleura vanhoeffeni; assembly: GCA_004367855.1. Lineage (NCBI taxonomy): Eukaryota > Metazoa > Chordata > Appendicularia > Copelata > Oikopleuridae > Oikopleura > Oikopleura vanhoeffeni. Next base: position 105,777 of record SCLH01002338.1, read on the forward strand.
CGCCTAAAAAACCTACACAATTTCATGATTTTTAGCTAAAATAATGCCAGTGCCAATATCGCCGAATATGCCAATATCGCCGAATTCGCCAAAATCGCCGAATTTTTTTGAGATCTCTTTAACAAATTACTTTGACTGCGTCATGAATGATGTCATTTTCATGATTAAATTTCTCAAATCTACTATTTTCAATTTTTATTTGACTGCGTTTGATGGAGTACAAATGTACCAAGGTACATGTACCAAGGTACAATTGTATTTAATTCTACGCATTTTGGTGATTCACTTCATTCGAACCTATCGTAAAACTCCTTATGAAAATGAAAAATTAAGTTCGACATATGACGTAATTCCGACCGCCTACGCATTTTTTATTACTTGAACAAAAATTATTTTTGTCTGTATATCCCTTTATCACTTTTTGGTTAGAATGCGTAGCCACAACGTTAAAATCACACGTTAAAAAGAGTAGTGGCTATGCATTCTAACCAAAAGGTGATAAAAGGATATCGCCGAATGGGCCCATATCGCCGAATTTGCCCAAATCGCCAAAATTTTCTGGCAAAAAACTTTCGGTGATATTGCCCCCCTGTAATGGATAATAAAATATCAAAGGAGTGAAAGTTAATTTTTTTAATTTAAGAGATTTCCGTATTCTAGATTTAATATAAAGCAAAAAAAATTAAAAACACTTTAGAAGAAAATTATAAAAGTATGTTATAAAAGTATAAAACTGCTAACTGAATTCGATTTCAGTCATTTAATTTTATTCGAATTAAACAACACCACTACTAGTGGTCCACTAGGTATTTCGACTAAAACTATACTTTCTTGGCAAAACTATAAAAAAAATACTCCGAAAAACGAAATCAAACAAAACTTATGATGAATAAATTTGAAAAATTGAATCTTGAAAATGACGTCATTCGTGACGCCCACTAATTAATTTTTCATAAAAATCTCAAAAAAATCCGGCGATATTAAGCATTGTCGACGATATTAGCACATTCGGCGATATTGGCACTAGTATTATGTAAGCGGCTCATCAGTGAGCCCCTGTAATTTGTTACATCTTGAATTAAAACAATTTAATAATTCTAGTAACTTTAACAAACAATGATACTGTCGTTCAACACAAATCTGAGACAATAGATTAGATGCGGTCTGGAAGTATAGATCATTTCAAAACTTGTTTTGTGCCATACTTTAATTGGATAGTGGGTTTGGATAAAGGTGAAATGGTAATGTATGCGTGAATTAACAATTTAGTTTTGAACAATACCATACCTAAAAATGCTGATTAGGGATCGGCAAAACCTGAACCATATCTAGGTCAATGCGTTTCTTTTTGCTTCAAATTTCGGGGGTGTTAAAGTGAAAGACAGAGAGAACAAGATTATGATATTAAAAAAACGGGCAGATTTTATGACGCAATGTTTTTGAAAAAAAAATTATATTTCTTAATTCTTTATATGATATAAATTATATCCGAATTTTAACTTTTTTACCAAAAACTAGGACTTTTTTGAAATCCAAATGATCAATTGATATTCTTACTCGAAATTAGGGATGGTAAAATGTCAGTCAAATTTTAATCAAATATTATTTTAGAAGAATAGATAAAATAACTTTTAAGGGGTTGGCATAAACCCGGAAGATTGCAGTCAATATAACTCACAAAAGTAATTAGATAGTTTATTTTTTTGTGCTAATTATCGTTAGCTCAACCAGAATATATATGAGCCAGGCTGGATCATCCAGCTCATTAAAATAATTTTTCATCTATTTTACGAAAGATTTGAGCTGAAGTTTCCATCTTTGAAATCGGAAAAATTTGAAAAAATCAAAGCATTATGAAAATTTTCCGCATTTTTTGTCCAAAATTTTTTCTGGTTTGTAAGAATGAACACTTTTATTAAAGATAAAAATAAATTTCTACATTGTTTTTTTCAAGTATTGCTCAGAGAAAATGTACTAATCTGCTGGACTAATGCCACCCCCCCCCCTTCCATAAGGATGTAGACACTAGAGACCAGTGTTAAAAAACGAGGGGGGTGCAAAAAATTATAACACTCGGGATTGGGATGAAAAAAAATTATGACTCGGACAGGTATTTGAAAATTTAATGCAGTTTTTAGAACACTGCAAGAGACCAGCTAAGCTTACAATTTTGACATTTAAAGTGTTTCTTAAATTCATTGGTCGAAAAACACAAACTTGATAATAAAAAATCAATTGAAGTATATTTTCAGAATCAACATAAAAAAGACGGAAAAAGTCAGTGCAATTTGCCTGATTAAAAAATTGGTTTTTAATTTTCGACCAATCAGAATTAATTTTTTTTTGTAATTTTTTTTAAAAATTAAAACTAATTTTCATACGTCATCTGAAATTTGACTAAAAAACTACAATCTTAATTAATTGATCTTTTCAAAAATTCGCTTGACCGTGGAACCGCTTACTATTGTATCGACTTTAAAACAAGTGTTTTTCGTGAGAAAAGGTAAGCATATGATTTTTGCAAGGAAAGCGAAACACTTTCTAGAAAGATTGTAAAAAATACTTTCTAGAAAGTCAACTTTCTTTTATTGCTCCAAAATTAATTTGAAAAAGCTATTCATTCTGTAAATTTTTGGGGGCCGAAATTACCGAGATTGCATTTGATGTAAAATTTAACGTATCAGTATAAAAAGGTTTCTAAAATTAATTAATTTTATCTTGCAAAATACCTCAAAGTTGATCAAATTCGAAATATGAATTTAATTTTTATGATACAAAACAATGCGTCGAATTATTTTTCCAAAAATTTTTTTTACAAGTCTAAATTTTTTGAAGTCTAACTTTTTTTTATTGTAGCTTAATTGGTGTCTCACCCATTAAAGAGCTTGTTACATGTTCAACTGTGCACTGTTCCATTTAAAATAATTGCATGATCGTTAGTATTATGACATAAACAAACGATAATGCATGACTTAATTTCACCGAATTTCACTTGATGAAAACCATACTACAAGGCCACAAATTCCGTAAAATCTGACCGGCCAATTCATTTTGAACAAAAATGTTGTAAATATGGTAAATTATTATGTGCGTACACTCTTACTGTGGTTTAATAATTATTTTATGATCAAAATTTTGAAATTCCTCGAACTGGAATTTTCGGTAACATAATCAGGATGGCTAAGAAAACCTGGGTCAATTCCAACGTTTTAGTTTGACATAAATGATTGAAATTCATGAAACTTTTTCGGTTTAAAAGATTCAATTTTCAGTACTTTGGTTTTTCGTATATCGTTTGCTCGAAGAATCAGCGTCACGATATCAATGTAATTTGACCATAACAATAATGACTACCGTTACTGATTATCAGAATCTGATACCTAAATCACACATTGGACATCAAGTTAGCTTCATCGGGAACAAGTTAAAAACAAATATTTGGCATGTACTGGTCGAAAAATAATATGAATTAATTGCAATCAATATATTGAAGTGAATTTAGGATATAAATTAAGTTGGCGAATCTTGGACACCCGTCAAAAATACGTTTTCATAAACTACAGTATCTGAGACTGAACATAACGAATGCATCTCCAGAAAGCAAACAAAACCGATCAATAAGATACGAGCATTACAAAATAAGGGGTACCGTTAGAATGGGTTAGCCCTATTCTACCCTGTCTATGATCAGAAAGAATTTTTAAAGAGAAAAAAAATTAATTAATCATTAATTCAAATTCATATTGAACATTTTCAAGCTCATTCTCGAAATTATCAAGTGTCCGTTTAAGGGGGTTCTGGTTGCTGGAATTGGTTTTTCTCGATAAAAACTTGGCCAACCAGGGCTTCGAGGATATAATTCAGAGAAGCCAGTTTGCAGATCAAGCCTTTACCTCGCGTGAAAAATGTGCCAAAACTTTTTTATGCACTCTCTGACACATTAGCGACACAAGAGGACCTAAGCCAAAATGGTTTAACTATTTCCTCCTAGGTTTTATTTTGAAATAAATCTTAATCTTAACATAATCTGTATAATTAGTATTTTAAACTTCTCTTAAGCGTTTTTGTCGATAAGTTCTATATTTTTTTTAGAATATGCGATAAACCACTGTTTTTTGGACTTTGTTCATCGTAAAATATATCTCCTCCAAGGTAAAATTTCAAACTTCACTCAAAATTGTCACATAATGTAGCTCGAAACAAATAGAAAATCCTCTAGTGCGTTTTTTCAAATTTTGACCCCAAACTCAAAATATGAATTTTTAAAGGTCACGTGAAAATTTTTTCGAAAAAAAATGTGCTTCGATTATTTTGTAAGTAGGCTCAAAAAAGCGACTGAAACACTGATCAGAAAGTTGGCTTACGTCTAGATGATATTTCGACGTTTTAGTTGTTAAATTAAAGCAGACGTAATTTTTTAGTTCATTTAGAGAAAAATACTTGAAAAAAACGCGAAAAATTTAAAAACAATTTAATGATTTGGTCGGTAGTACACTTTGTTATCACCCGGGGCCATTTTGAAGCATTTATTATGCCCCAAAAGCCCCATAAAGCCAGCGACCAGTACCCACTTAACCGGATCATTTTCAAGAAACTCTGTTTCCGAATCGAAGATTTCAGAATCGGAAAAAGATTCAGAATCGAATTAACCGCATAGAAAGCCAAAAATTTAAAAGTTGCAAATTTATAGCATTACTGTGATAAGGTAATGGTCTGAACGAACATGAAGGAATATTTGCAGATTCTCGTGAGCCAATAAAAAAATTTAGATTTAATATTCTTAGAAAAAAATTTGACATTATTTTTCCTCTGGTTTTTTAATTTTCAAATGTTTTTAAATGGACTCTCATTATTTAACTGTATGTATCTGAATTATCACGATATTATACTTAAACAAAGCTTTAAAGTGCCTTCAACTGTAAATATTGAATTAATTAAGTGACTAACATAATTGAAAAATGAGTAACTAAAGTTAAAAATGAGTAACTGCCGTCAGTTTACAAAATTTTGGTTCTAAGTAGGTCACTTAATAAAAGTAAAAACAGTAACTTTTCTGATAGACCAGTGAATCGCTTCCAAAAAAATGGTTTTTTTGTTATCTGGGAACGTTTCTGAACGTGCTATTTTTATAAATTGAAAGTGTTTTGAAGGATGCCCATTCGATTATACCTTAGGACGCCGATTAATTTGTGAACACTTTCAAATCCACCATTCTATTTAGAAAATTGCAACCATGAAATTTTCCAAATTTTAAGGCGATCTGCCTCATAAATCATGATAATTGTATTTGTCAGACACCTGTTAGTTTCTACAAAGATCAGTGTAATTTTTTACTATAATAATCGCAGCGGTGGTATAAAAACAAATCAAACCCGTCTAAACCCAAACGTTGAGCTGGCCAGGTTGAAAGTGACTCACTTGCATTCAAAAATATAAATTAGGGAAAACTGGGTATTTCAGTTTAACGTTGAGTGGTAAAAGCATATAGCTTTAATTTGTATTTTGAAATCAAGCCAATGTCAAATAATGGACTTAATATAATTAAAGTTATATATAGATAATATATATAGATAAAATTAATATATTATAATTAATTTTTGTATCAAATGATAAAAAGTATAAAAAAAATCGTGAATTGTTAGATTTCTAGTTGCTTCATGAGATCATTCAAATTGGGAGTATACATTTTTGGTCGACAAAATTTTTGGTCGACAAAATTTTGGTGGAGAAAGCGAGGACAAATTTTTGGTCGACAAAATTTTTTGGTCGGACAATTTCTCGGCGGAAAATAATTTTTGGTCGACATTTCTGATGAGAAATAAATTTTTGGTCGACATTTTTTAATGGAAATTTTTGGTTCTAATTTTGAAAATGGAAAATCTTTTAGAAATTTGCATTTATAGAATTTTGACAGAGATTTGACCAAAAAATGCGAAATCAGCGCTAACGCACTTATGAGAACTTTTTTGAACAAAACTATGTGAAAAAACAGCAGAGGTGGAATTAATTTCGTCTCAAAAACAGCCAAAAAGAGTAACATTTTCAAATTCCAAAAATCAGTTTTTGAAAAAAAAGAAACATTTTATTTTAAAACTAAATGTCAAATAGGAAATTTGTCTTGGTTCGGCGACAATTATACTGATATAGAGGAAATTATATCAAAGAAAAACACGCGCACTGATTAATATCTCATTAAAATAAATGGGCGATGAATATGGCGGCCTTTGAACCTTTATATTATTTTGGACTTTACAAATGAACAAAAATCATGTTGAAAATTGTTCTCCTAAATATATGGAGAAATATTAGCGAATAAACAAAATTTAGGGGTGGGTCATCTTCTGAAATTAACATTTCAAAAATTTTGGATATTTTTATTTTTTTAAATATAAAATTTCCTGTTCTGCGTTGAAAAAAAATTTGAATTAGAAAATGCTTGACTTTTGTTACAAATTCCAAAAATGATCACAGGCTGTCCTTAGCTTTTTACGGAGCTGGAATTTGAAAATAGTTTACCTTCTCACTTATGGCGCCATTTAAAAAAACACCTGTAGATTAAAAACCAGAAATTTAATGTTGCTTCTGAATAAATCAGATAAATCAGCATTGCAAACTCCCTCAATATTTTCTCAAAAAAATTCCTTAAAACATCGATACCGTTTTTTTACACTTGAAATTCCTTATTTCAAGTGTGACGAATTAAGCGGAAGTCAAAGTTTGCAGTGTTTTAGTTTAGGGCGCATTGCTTAACGAGTAAATTTCCAAACAATTAAAAATTTTCAGGCCTCAAAAAAAGTTAAAAATTAAAAAAAAAAATTATTGTAAGCCTCAAAAATTTTCAAATATGGCTTAGATGCCCGAAAGAACATTCCGAAAGCCACCCAGCTCAAATACCTCACGTCTAAACTGGAGGCGTCTCGGCGTAAAATATTTAGGGACAGTTTATGGAAAATTTATTACAATAAACAAATTTTGTTTCTCGAACTAAATTATTCGACAAACAAAATGTCGACCCAAAAATTACATTCTTTGGAATCTAGAAACAAAACAGTGTAATGAAACAAAATTAATTTCGAAAACCGGTAAAATCCTCAGACGCGGAACTTTATATCTAATATAAGTTGAGATTTAACGATACAGAATTATATTTATTCATAACAAAAATAAAATTGTAAAATGTTTATCTTTTGACCCATAATGTCAAATCGATATCGTGTATTAATTTGCTTTTTGTACATTATCGGTGTTTGAATCGGCAATGTCTTTAGTGATTTTTGCGATTTCAGAGGCTTCGTACGTCAGACACATGCAGACTGGACATTTTTTAAATAATTAGGAACATCTATCTTTGATCTCGCGATTCATCAATAAGTTTAGTACCACTCCCGCCAACTATCTTGGTTAACACGCGGTTTAACACGAGTCCCTTAGCTTTTTTTCAAAGAAACAAGGATCCTAGAGCTTTATCGGAAAGTTTTGAGATTTGATGAGATCCGGAAAATTGTCTGAATTTTAGTGTACAGAGCTGTTATTTTCGATTTTAGTCAGCAATCTGGTTGAATGTGCCGAAAGGGGTGTTTTTCACGTTTTGATTAAAGGATTCTGCGGAAATGCAAGAAAACGTCATTTTCGGGAATGTTACAAGCCCAAGGAGTGGTGAAAATCTTGCAGGAAGTACTTTTTAAAAAAATTGAGGGACTCGTGTTTAACCGCGGTTAACCTGATGGTCGGGTGAGAGTGGTACTAAACTGTCTTATGGAATCGCGAGATCGAAGATTGACATTGTGTTCAAAAATTACTTGGTCTGGCGGCCCAAACTTATTTACACTTTTGTAAATTATATTTTTTTAATTTCAAGTGCTTTGCTATTTTTGACATAGTCTAAACCAGGGTCGGCATAACCTTTGTCGATCCGATCAGGTTTTTGAAATTGTCGATCCGATCAGGTTTTTGAAATTGTAGATCCGATCAGGTTTTTTGAAATGTGTTGATCAGGTTTTTGAAAATAACTGTCAACAATGAAAATAAAAACACTTTATATAAACTAACTATAAAAGTTGTGTTTCTCATATTCAAAATTGTCGACCAAATTTTCTCTAATTAATTAAAAAAATGTCGACAAAATTTTTTGGTCGATTTGAAAAAATGTCGACCCAAAGTGTGTTTTTGTCGATTTGACAAATGTCGACCAAAAATTTTTCTGACATCAAAATGTCGACCAAAAATTAAGAAAAATTCAAAATGTCGACCAAAAAATTGAATTTCGTGATTTGAGAAAAAGTCGAACCAAAAATTTTGTCGACCAAAATGTATACCCTTCAAATTGTACTTGTCAGCAACCTATTAGTCTCAACAAGGATTTCAGTAATTTTCAACTATACTCATTGAAGCGGTGGTATAGAAACAAATCAAAATCGTCTCATCCAAACGTTGAGCTGGTCAATTTTTAGGTGTCTCACTTTCTCATAAATAAAAAAAGAATTAAAAACTGGTAGTTAAGATTTTATCTCGAAGGCGAAAGAGAGCAATTAGCCTAAAATCGACCATTTTAAAGTGAATTTGAAATATAAATGGTCAAAAAAGCCAAAAATTGAATAAAATGATATATTGAAAATTATTTTTTGGAATCAGCATAACAAAAATATTGCAAAAATAGGTGAGTTTTTTAGTTTCATATTAGTTTTTATTTCAACCAATCAGAAATAATTTGGCAAATTTTGGGGAAATTTGGCAAATTTTCTGAGAGCCCGTTTTGCCAAATTACTTTTGTTTCTATTTTTGTGTCAACTTTTCGTTCAAAAAATTATTTCTTTTTCTCAATCATTACCTGAAGATGAATAATAAATTCGAAACGTTGTGAAAAAACTATTTTCAATAGCAAAATATTACATATATTTGTGCCTCAAAACCGAATACAAGGAGTCACCTTCTACACAGGGAGAGGCCCAATATCTCCGGTCCAATATTGCCGAATTCGCCAATATGTCCGAAATTTTTTGGCGAAAAAATTCCCGTTATATAGGCCCCCAGTACAAAGGAGTGCCCAATATTGCCGAATTAGCCAATATGTCCAAAATTTTTGGGCAAAAAACTTTCGGCAATATCGGGCCCCCTGTAATAACATTCACAAAAAACACAATTACAAAACGATCTGCTCCATTTATTGCTGCTCCATATAATCATGATATTATTTTTTGTAAGCCACCTGTAAGTTTCTACAAAGTTCAGTGTAATTCCTAACTATAATAATCGCAGTGGTGGTATCAAAACAAATCAAGCCCGTCTTATCCCAACGTTGAGCTGGCCAATTTTAAAGTGTCTCACTTTGCTAAAAAATTTCTGAATTTTAAAAAGTTTGTCCTTGAGTTTTTACCTTATATTGATCAGAGTTGTGATGGTTAGAAATAATACTGTTCACAAAACATTATTTCAGGTCCTTAAATTGCAGCTAAAAAAGGTTAGATTGATTGATTAAAAAATTAAATTCCGCAGCAGAACACTAAAATAGAAATTAAATATCTCAACATAATTGCGGGTTTCAAGGGTTGACCCTTTAGATTAAACGCGAAAAAGATACAAAAAAGCTCAGTTCTATTTTAAGATCATCGTGTGCTGAATTTTCGAAATTCTGAATTCCATCGCAATTAGAAATAAATAGTACATAATTATGTCATTAAAGGGTGCTCAACGCAAATTTGAACATAAATGTGTAATGAGCTTATTTTTCCTAGAACCTTGAAAACTTAATATTTTCTGTATTTAAACTTGATAACTGGTATTTTTAGAGTCTTTACACCTCTTGAAAGTAATATTCTCGAAAGTACAGCCTGAGTTTTCTCTTCTACGGCGTATTTTTTCGTCTGCCGGTTAGACAGCGCCGTAAACGAGAAAACTCAGCCTGTAGTTTTTTGTTGGCAGTTTGATTTAGAGTTTCGAGCTTAGTTATAATCTCAGACTATAAATAATTCTTATTCCGTTAGGATAATAAAATTATTTTTAATAAAAATTAGAAAAAAAATTCCGACTCTAATTTTATTTTGACATGTGACTACTTTGCATTGACTACCCCCTTAAAAAAGTTAATTTCTCTATTTGATGCTAATTTGAGCAAAATTGAACTCAAATTCCTGATGATATCAGTTATCTGAAGACTGTCGAAATGGAATTTGAATTTTGATTGAATTCAGCAGCGACTTTGATCCAAAATTTGTGTAAAAATATATAAATAAAGTCAATCCTATGTAAATGCCGCATTTTAGACCTCATGTGAGTTATACAGTATAACTTATACTACATGTTTCCCAATTTTAAACGTTTTGATCGGTGGTTAGTAAATTTTGCAAAACTCAAGAACTGCCGCAGAAATATGACATGCTGTAGAAGAAGGGGAGTCCCCCGGCTCAGCGTTGTACATTTAAGTCTGACCAATAAGGGCGCTAGAATTATGGCCTTGACCAATAAGATCTTCAAAATGAAGGCCAAACGCGAATGCGAAACGCTGGGCCTGGAGACCCATTTTTCATATGACTCCATTGAGATTTTGTTTCGTTTTATGGTGGAATTGAGATATTAGAAATAATACCGAGCATAATCTGCCTTTTTAGAGTTTTCTCTCAAAACTGTGCACAGGTTTCAATTTGAATCTCAACGAATTGAGATGATTATGACCAATTTTCTTGTTTTTAACAGATTATCCCGGAACAAAATGTGCAAATATATTTCATTTGAGACTTATTTTTTTCAGAAATTAACCTTGAAAAAGAATATCCGTAAATAATCTAAATGGTCAATTGAAAAGTGAAACTTTATAGATCCAATAATTTTGAATTCAATAATTTGAGAGGCTATTTATGTAAATTGGATAAATCGTTCTGGGATAATCTATAAAATAATGAGCTTTTACACGTTTTGTCGTATAATGTTTAATTTGAAACCATTTGATCATTTCCGTTTCAAATTTCTATTTAAAATCTTTTTCAAATTCCATCAATTTACAAACTTATGATCATTTCAAAAGTAAAAATAAAAAACATCAAATAATCGTATACTATAAATAAGGGGGACCTGTGAAAACTAACTTTTTTTTGAATTTGGCAAAATGATAAGTTGGATTACGTTCAATTAAATATATGCCATCCCTCATGAGTTTAAACGATTATTCATTTGTTGAACATATCCAATTAATTATTAAAAGTGCTTTATTATATGGATTACAAACCCTCAAAGGACAAATCCTGAATATTTGAAAAAATGCGGAATCTGAGTCTTTGATTTGTTGATTCTTCCCAAATCTGACCAATGAAATGGCCTATTTTAAAATCCAGCGTTTTGATTGGGTGCTAGTATACCGCGTTGTTTGTACTATTCAAATATTCAGGATCTGTCTTCTGAGGGTCTGTAATCCATATATATGTGATATATTGCAAGGTTTATTTGCATTTTTCAGTTTTTGGTTATACTTTAAGTGTTATGTTAATAGCAAATTATAAGACGGGGTTGAACAAACCAATTTTCCAAATTATTTTGCTTGACTTTTCCGCGCTCCTCCTTAGGAGAAATGTTATTGGTAATTTGAAAAGATGGCATCGAGAAAATATAATCAATTGAATTTTGACATTAATTTATCAATTCCGCCTTAAAATTCAGCTTTTTAACAATTTCAGAGTCGACACCTTGAGACCATATTTATGAACGATCAAAATAAGTGGACAACCTCATTCCAATTGTAAAATTTGCGCACATAAAATCATAATTCAAAATTGACCGTTCAGTAAGGTCAAGAATTGGTGATCGATATATTGATGTTTTTATATTTTTGCATTAAAATTGACTGAGTTTTCGATTAATGGAAATTTAAGAAAAATTTTATAGATGTCGCTTACATTTTGCATTTTTCTCAAAATCAAGGTTATGATATTCAACGAATAACGTTTTTGAGCTTTTTCGATATTTAACATGATCATGTTTTTTTTAAAATTTCCTAAATAATTGGCATACAGTGGGTTACGAAAAGTTTCACTAGTTACCATAAATTGCCCCACTTGTAAGGAAAGTTTGTCTCATCTGATAATTCGGAATCAATTGTCTAATTTTTCACAAACTTCGAAATTTTAGTAGCCCACTGTATTAACTTAAACATTTCGAAAAATTTCAGGATACTTTTTCTCTAATCTTGTCCAAAATTTCAAGCTTCTTGGGAATGAGATTGACTGCTTAAAAAGACCAACAAAGTTTTTCTTTGCTTCAAAAAAACTGATAGTTAGCTTTTGCAAAAATTAATTTTAAAAATAAGTTTTTTTATATCTCGATTACATTTTCAATGTACATATTATATTATATATTATATAATAGTATGTTGATTTGGAATTTTGGTCGACATTGAAAATCACATAAGTCACATCTCATCGCGTCAATGAATGAATAGGAACCTAATTTCATTGGTCGGCGCATGATGTATTTTTTTACGCGCCATTTTTTAAAACTGATTATTTTTATCCGGAAGAGCCATTAACAGCAAATCTTAACTTCCGAAGAGAAAAAAATTACATACCACGTTATTATGATTTCGGTATTCTAAAAGTTTTTGAATTAGTCAAAAACATATAAAATCGTATTTTTAGTACGAAAAAATAATTCTTCATTTTTCCTATGCTTGGCATTTAAAGAGAATTTGTTTTGAATACATGTATGTCACAAATCATTTTGTCGGCAAAAATCGGTCAGGCGTACAATTCCATATTTTAACCTGGATAATGAGTAAATGAAAATGTGACTGCGGGCAAAAACCAAATGAAATTCAAAACGTTTCGTTTTCAACGCTTTCTATGATGCATGCAATATAAATACCCACGATTCAGTTTCTCTGTTTTTTCTCAAATTTTCTTCTTGATTCTTCTCAAAGGATGTAACAAACTTGTATAAAACTCTTTGATTATTGATAAATATAATACACACAAGAACAAAAATATAAAATTCAAAACGTACGGAATAGTTTAAGATCAGAGAAAGTTAAGGAGGTGGAGACTTCCGTGACAGATGAGCGCTCTCCTCATTCTCCAAAAAGGACTTGAGCGCGCCCTCTGGCGGAGGACCATTTTCTAGAGGAGGCCATCTAGGAGGAGAGTGGAGATAATTGATGTATTTATGTTATAACTAATAACCCTAAACCAGGGTACTTACGCATTATTTATCAGTGATAAGTTCTAACGATTTTAACTCAAATATTTACACTCTTACAATTATAAGATTTTTGAGCCTACTAGTATTTCAACTAAATTTCTCTCAAATCTGCTAATGATAGTACTGAACTGAATCATGCAGAAAACAGGAGGGGGCCGGCCCAATATCGCCGAATTGCCCAATATCGACGATTTATTTGACCCCGGTTAGTGAAGTATTAAATCCTACGGATTTTGGTGATTTACTTCATTCGAACCATTGTGAAATTTCTAATATTTATTATATTTCTAACTTTAGTTGATAAATTGTGTATGACGTCATTTCGAACGTCTACGTTTTTTTTTCATTTTTTGAACAAAATAATTTATTTCTGTCTCCATATTGCCGAATGTGCAAATATTCCCGAAAATGCCCGATATCGCCGAAGTTTCTCAGCAAAAAACTTTTGGCGATATTAACTCCCCTGTATTAAGGTTCAGATTTATAAATGGCTGAAAAGAGATGAACCAGTGTTTATTAAGCTCAATATATTTTCATTGTGTGCTAAAAACATCAAAACGAACGTAAAAATTAACGAAAAAAGTAACTCTTATAAGCCACAAGTTTTGTTCATCGCAAATGGTGCCCAACTGATGACAATTTTTGCACAACTGAATTCGTTTCTTCTCCAGTTTGAAGTTTTCTAGTGCCCTGCTGGTTGTATCGGAATGTTAATAACCGTATTCAGACAAAACTCTCATGACAATATGTTACACTAGGACAAATGCGTTTTGGCAAAGAAAGAAAGAATATTATATTTTCGGTTATTTATTACATGATTCTCTAAAATAATAAAAATAATAATGAGCAACGAAACTGTTTTGGTCCGTTGCTCGACAATGGTTAGCAGGCGTGAAAAACACCAATTTCGTCTTTCACGAGATACGGTATTCTGTCACAATATTTTTTGATAAATGATCGATATTAACTAAAACTGAATTTTGCGGTTGATCAAATCCAAACTTTTGATATTGCTATGGTATCAATTACGAGGCCCTCTGGTCGTTTTTGCCACTTGTTCAGCCAAAATTTTTATATAATTCGGCTTTTGAAAACGACCTATCCGATTGAGTTTTTAGATAGCTCAAACTGAGCACAAATATTTGAAGTAGAATAAATTGGAAAAAATGGTCTGAATCAGGCGATTTTTTCTATTCTTTGAACAAAAACTGATAATTAAAAAAATTTAGTAATCTCAGAAAAAAATGGTCCAATTCTGTGCAATTTATTATTATTTTATAATAAAATGTGCTCATTTTGAGCTATCGAAAAACTTAATCGGATGACTTTATCGCTCTCAAAAGCCGAATCATATACAAATTTTGACCAAAAAAATGGCATAAAACGATTAGAGGGCCCCGTTATCGATATGCAAATAAAAAGCGAAACGTTTGACAATTAAAATAAGAATAAAATATTTCTTGAGGTTGAATTAAAATTATTTTAGAAAAAAATCAAAAAACATTTTACCAAAGCGAAATTTTTAGCAGACCCTTTTTTTTATTCTTATTCAAAAACGTTTCGAAATACCGTGTTTTTCGAATTTTATGGCATTGACATTAAAATATTCGCCAACTACCGCGTTTCCCATTATACGAAAGGCGGTCAATAAAGTATCCTATCGTTTTACGTCAAGATTATTTCCAAATGATTTTTCAAGACACAAATACTGAGAATTTTGCGTGTATTAGAAGTCAGTACAAATTTGAGATCATTTTTACGTACAAAATAAAGTGAAATAACGTTTGTAACAGATTTCTTCGATCAAAACCTTTACAAATTACAAAACACGAACGCATTACCATGAGTCGATTAGATCCGGTTTTATTATTTTTAGAGGGATACCGATCCAGTTTTTTGGGAACTCTACCGATCCGAGCCAATTTTTCGGCTGGTAATTTGGGTTGAATTTTGAAAAAGAAGTTCCCATGAATAGTGTTTTTTTATATTTTTCGTTTTGCAAGAATGAACACTTTTATAGAAAATAAAATTAAAACAAATCTCATACGTTTTTTGAAACATAGCTTTTTAAAAAGTACCAATCTGCCAGACGTTTAATAGTTAATTTCTGATTAAAGGAGTGGCAAACATTTTATCAAAGATTAACTATTTAAACGTTAGCATATGAAAGTTCCAATGAAGGTAAACTATAAAGATGATTTTTATTTAACTTGTCCTAAAAAATATGTTGATACAATAACTGGAAATTTGTGTATATAGTTTAGTCAGCAAAAAATATCATGTAGAGTTGGTATGAGGCGCCACATAATTCTCAGCCACTGGCATTTCTGGATATTGGCCTGTAAATGTCATTTGCATATAAAGAATCATCCCAGTTATCAAACAAAAGACGATTGTGAAAAATATTCTATCAACAATTTTTAGAAAAATGGCAGCTTGATATTCCCAGTGATCGGCTTCTTGTTTATGAAAGTCAGTTACGGAAGATTTTTCAGGGTCAATTTTTCGCTTTCGGAAACGAAACTTTTTGAAGACAAAAGTTTTTTCTCCAGACCGCATAATAAAAATAGATTGTACAATTGACAAAGTACTGACAACACAAACCAACGACACAAACCTTAAAATTACAAATTTTAACATGACGAGTCGTCATTGACGACTGACGATTCATTTGTCCTTGTATTTTTATCTTAGAATCGTAAATTAAGGCTTTTAATTCTGGCCAAAATTTTGTAAAAACATCATAGTGTTAATTTCAAAATTCTAAGAAAGTCATGTTTCAGAAAAGTATCTGATGATTTTTTTACACAAACTTCTAACTGTATAATACAATTTGTTTTTGCCCCTATGACGAGGGCTAAGTTGAGGCCACTGGGGATGCTCGCACGACATTGGGAGAATATATAGCGAGAATAATATGAGATGAGGTGAGGGGAAAATATATGAGATGAGGGAAAAAGAGGCTTTTGACATCGCAACTTCGAGCCGATAATGACCAGGATGTGGAGGAATCGTATTTCATTAATTAACCAAATACATATTACTCCATCGTATTTATCAGATCATAGAATAGGAATAATTTGTATTTCTTTATAAAAATTAATAAAATTAATTAATAAAATAAAATTAATAAGCTATTTCTTATATTGTCAAATTTAATTTAAATGGGACTAAATATTTTTCACATTTTGCTGCGTATATTTTGACGCCTGAGGACATGAATAATTGTTTTGTAGACGACCAAGATATCATATTTCAAATTTGAGATCATATTTACATAGTCAAGGTTCCACTTGTGCATTTGTAACTGATAAAATATTAGAAAAAAATGATATCATTTTCAATTTCCCCGTACTGAGCTCTCAAATTAACGCCTAAAAATAGGCTTTCGGGTGTAGGGCGAAGTTTATTGCTGAAAACTTACGAGGTTATTAACGGTAAATCGGCATCTCCAGATGGTGGTGATGCATTTGCAGAAATAAGACCAGATAAAAATATAATAGCCAATTGAATTGTTATGATGTAGCCTATCCGTTCTCCCGATTTAGCTGGTATAAGAAATGAAAAGCAGACTCCAAGTGCCAATAAATAAATCGGGATCAATACATTAAATAAAAAATATCTTGGTTTTCGCACCATCTTCATCGAAATCAATGTGTACTATGTTTCACAATTAATTACAGAGTAGCGGTCGTAAAAATGTATCTTTGAACTCCACTTTATGGAAATATAAAACTGCTTTGAAACTTTTTAGAATAGCTATTAGGTACAGGGGTCGGCATTACCTGATCGGATCGATCTTTTTTTCGATTCGATCCGATCAGGTTTTTCAAATCTGCGATCCGATCAAGTTCGATCCGATCAGTTCGATCCATCAGGTTTCAAAATCTTCGATCCGATCAGGTTTCAAAATTGCGATCCGATCAAGTTCGATCCTCAGGTTTTGAAATCTTCGATCGTCAAGTTCGATCGATCAAGTTTTGAAATCTTTCCGATCGATCAAGTTCGATCGATCAGGTTTTCAAAATCTTCGATCCGATCAGGTTTACAATTTGCGATCCGATCAAGTTCGATCCGATCAGATTTTCAAGTTATGGCGACCGATTTGGTAGTCTATCCTTAACTCGTAGACTCGATTTTAGCAACTATTTGCCGCACACCATTTATCGCATTTACGACCTTAATTATTAGACAAGATCAATTATAGTTATCGATAAACTTGAAACAAAATGACGTTTGTGCGTTTTTTTTGAAAGAAAAATTTTTTACTGGTATTACAGTACTATGTTTTGCAGAAAATTTTTTAAATCACAAAATTAAACCTTCATCGGTGAATCAGAAAAATTCTAAGACTTTTTTCATTACACTTAGCCCCAAATATCACGTGACCGTATATTAAAATAAGGTTGTAAAGTAGTACTGTTTTTTTCCAAAAATTGCTTAAAATCAATTTTTGAAAGAAGTGAAGTGGTCCTTAGAAGTTAAGACTTTTTTCCCATTACACCAAAGTCCAAACGATTCACGACGCTCAAATGAGAAATAAGTTTTGGTGAAAGGTAACAAATAGTAATCAAATTACGCCGAAATTTTTTGGGCAATAACACCCAATTTAGAGTTTTGAAATAATAATATTTTCCAAACACGTCACGTGATCTATTTTCAAGAAATAGGATTTATGTTATGACATATTTCAAACCTTATTTTTAATTATTTCGTCACCTGATTATTCGGACATTGTGTAATGCGAGAATAAGTCTTAAAGCTTCTGAAGTTCATCCCCAATGTTTTTTTATGTTATTTGACTTTTCTAAATGACCTTTCGGTACAATGGTTTTGATTAATCATAATATCCGATTGATTTTTTTAATTTCAGATTTCTGTTGTATTTTGTGAAATTGGCCTCGAGTAACTAGAGCCATTTTCTAGAAATACAAACTTCCATTAAATTAATCACTTGAATCTATGAAGGGTTCGCCTACGTGCGTAGGCGTCATATGTCGCGCATTCTTCCATTAATATACTGAGTAGTATTAGAGTCTTTTCACGTCGAGATTTTGCAAAACATATATTATTTTTAGACCACTGCTAGAAAATCATTTGAAGTTTTATAAAAGTAATGCAATATAAATTAAGTTTATTTCATCTCATTATGCACTTTATAGTCGAGTCATAGTTGAATTTCGCAACGTTTTGTTTTCTTATCATTCATTAAATGCCTTTAATTCGTTTAAATTTTATTTGTTATTCATTTATAGCAAATTTGCTGATATTATTTTAAGCTATGAAAATGAATGTTATAGAACCTTTTGCTAATATGGCCGATTTTAAAAGTGAGCAACTATGGCTAAAATCGACCTCTACAATCATGTCTAAAGTCTACGAGTTAATCTACAAAAATAATGAATCAGAATAATTTTGGTCGACCCTGGTGACCACCATGCAGCGAGTTCTAGAACCCCTTATCAAAATTTCAAAATTCTGCTCCTCCTAGAGCTCGCATACGATTTTACTCAAACTTGGCATGAACCACAGAAACACTTATGGTTGTACACTTAGGGTAATTTGATGAATTGGATTTTTGAATTTCAGACTAGTATTTTCTAGAACTGCGAAAAATCGACGAATTTCAAAGTTTTCGCTCTTGAAAGTTCTACTCCTAGGTTACATTTCAGAATGCAGTATAAATTTGGGAAAAAGAAGGAGAAATATGTTTTTTTGATAAAGTAGAATTTTGAAATGATTTGTCCAATTCTAGAAAATCGCATTTAAGTAAACCAGAAGTGAAAACTCGAATAAAAGTCGTCTGATTTAGTCGAAACTACCATAAAATTAAAGCTTGGGTGATGCCGAGAAGAAAATCTGCTTTTTGATATTTCGAGTATTTGTGGTTGAGGATTGTGTTTCAATGTTTTCCAACAAAAATTACTCAGAAAAATTTTCAAAAAAATTTCGAAAAATAAAAAATTTCAAATGATAAAAATTTCGAATTTTTTTTTGGAATTTTTCTATAAAAGTTTATGCTTTCTGAGTGTTTCCTAGCAATTTCGTGCTATTTATACACTTCAAAGTACCCCAAAAACAGTACGACCGCTACCCCCTTGAATATTTCTCATTTTTATTTTGCGACCGTTTTCGAATATCTATTTATTCATTTTCGAGCAGTTTTGTCATTGAGAAATGAATACAGTTAACTTCAAAGTTACAAGAAATATATTTAAATTCTAAACAAAATACCTGTAAACCACGTTCACCACCGTCATTTTGAACTATTGGAATTTCGTATCCAATATTTTCCTTGAATATCATTCGTGTATTATTGTACGTGTGAAACGGCAAAGAAACAACCTCTGCTGATCTAAAAGGGATTCGTTATTCGTTTACCTCTGAACTTAGCATCATAAAACAACAATTTTACTCAGACAAGTTTCAATCGGCACTAAATGATAATAATCACACTTATTTATTTTACAAGCCACATACTTATGATTACAATAATTGAAAATGGAACAATTTGGTACTCACAAGCATTTGGTACTCGTTTAATTTTGATACATGGTCAGAAAAGCGCCATTGAATTGTAAACTCTTGAAATTTATCAACTTTTGGAAAATCAACACACAATTTATAGAAAACTGAGGAAGAACTTCGGACAAAACCGTCCGTGCTGATCTTAACGCACTCTTCAGCTGCACATTCATCTAAGTTGCGAATGTATGTAACTAGTTATAAATCCTCAGGGAGGAAGATACATTTTGATGAACCTCTAAATTGTCAAAAACTGTTCTTTGGATGATACTGGAAGTCAAATTAAATAAAGAATCAAAACGCTAATATACCTTGTCACGGTTTGTCGGTAAATATAAAGCGTCCGATTCATCTGTGTACCTTGAACGAGGGAGTAGATTACATTTTGACAAAAATAATTCAGTTAATTTTTAAGCACCGTTGTCTATCTGGACTCGCGTGCCATCCGGTAGCTTGTCGCTGTTTTAGAGCACGTTTGCTGATGGAACATGCCATCTCGTCACTCCGATTTTTCAGAAATTTCTTTTTGAATTCTTAGTACACAGGGTAGGTCGTAATAGTTATGAGATTTGTAGCCAAAAACCCAAGAAGAAGAAATACTATACGGTATTACTATACTATACGCTAGTTTCTATAACTATACGCGTACTTGGTCGGACAAATGTCGTGCTTGATGTGGTCAATTTGACCATATTAAGAGTTAAATCATGCGTTGAATAGGTCAGAGTGAAATTTTTGGTGAATTTATGGGAAGATTGGCGACTTTAAGATAGAAAACAGGGTTTTCACGCGTCGCTCAATGAAGACTAGACGCACGATCATATGTATTTCAGTTGGAGAAAGATTAGAATCTATCTTGCTTCCAGAACACAAATCGAAAGGCTCTGCAGCCGACCCAATCAAGGAACGGACCTTTCAACAGTGGCACTATTTTCACTTTCAAAGCCTACTGCCTCCTGAGTTTGTCGAAATAGAGGATATACTTTTATAGCTTTTATTGACCACGAGAGGAACCTGGGCAGAATCCTCATATCGTGTTGACTCAATAACATTTCATCCGCGCTTATATGAGCAAAAAACTTGGTTTTTTGGCCCTTATTTTTGAGTGCCTCGCGGAAGACATACTACTCTCGGATTTGACGGCAGAAACCTTAAACGTAGTAAGCGTACTACGATCCTTAGGATACGCGGCAAAACCCAAGTTCAAACAATTTGCATTTTTGTATCTCGTTTATTGGAAAACCGGTGATTCCAATCTCTCAGAAATTCTCAAAATTTGAAAAGACAATGAATGAAAATTTCAAATCCAGCGATAAAAACTCTTTTTCAATCGACAAGATGAAATCTAAAAGATTTTATCATCACTTAGTCTTTGTCCAGATTGTTTAGAATAACTATGTAAACGTAATCAGAAAATTTATGTTCCGAGGTTCTGAAATGCGACCGATACTCCGTGTAAGATATCGTTAACAATATATCTGACTAGATTCTTAGTGTTTGAATAATTTGATTCTCGTCGAATAAATGAAATTAAAGTTAATTTAAAAAACATGATTCGAGGAAGTGTTTCGAACGAAGAAAAATCAAGACCCTGGCTGATATGGTCAATTTTGAACAGTCAACTAGAGTTCGTATGCATGTAATTGAGTAAAGGTGTCGAGTAAAAATTCGGTGTGTGTTAGAATTAATTTTTCACAATTCTTCTAATGTAGAATTATGATTTCATCGAACAAATAAATAAATGTTAATTTTGAATAACACATGAATCGGAAAACCAATTCATCCCGAAATAGTTAATCCACTTAGAAAACCAAAAAACAATATTTTATCTGATAACTATTTGCCATTTCAAGCTAGCCGACATTGTCTGGCGCGACTGAACACTGTTTGTTAACTTGTGTGTGAATACCCGACACTTCTTGGTCCAATCTGAACAATGGTTTTAAAAATGTATTTGTCATTGTGCGCCGACCGGGAAATTTGATCTGAAAATCTGGTGAAAAAGCCTATCTTTTGCTAGAAACTTTGAAAAAACCTTTCTTTTCCTATAACTACGCCGCCCAGAACGAATAAATTTATTTTTCAAATGCGTAGTTTTCGCGGAGGCTTACGTAGGTTTTTGCGTGGAATCTAATTATACGCGTATAACTATACGGCCGCACCCTGCTGTATTATTCTGGTTAGTTTGAATTTGAAACTCGCGTAAAATTATATTCTTTGACATGGAAAATGAAATCGAAACGTTAAATATGTTCTTTATAATAATTTCATATACAACAGAGATCACAAGAAAAATACTTCGCGAACAAACCTCTGTTACTTCAAACTTTTTACAAGTTTCAACAAACACGAAACGAAAAAGCTTAGGGCTACTATTTTTTTAGAACACCCGCGAGTGTTAAGACCTCACTTTGGAACGGAACAAGATATTAAAACCGGATCTTTTCTAGCCGCCAACAGACAATTTAAAAGACTTCAAGATTAGAATTCTTTTGAATTTTATTTACGATAATGTCCACCCGGTTTTTTTTGTACCGGTAATAGCCGGTAGGTCTAAAAAGAGATTCTGAGAACATCAGCCTTCTTCGAAGCAATTTTTTGGCATCTGTGCACAACTTGTGCTGCGGACATTTCTCTGGCCAAAATCTTTTGTTCCATGACCGCCAAAGGTCCAACATTTTAGCTTTTTTATCAGAAACATTCGGTCTTGGCGTTTTTTGTCGTGGATGCAAACAATACCTGGTTGTCGTATCTTGCTTCCCGTTCCAAAGTGAGCAGTGTAAACCTTCAGCCGTGTTTCACTAACAAAAAAGTTACCTTACGGAATTACTTCATTGCATCGCATTGAGAAGGGCTTTGGCCAAATTATACGAATAAAGCAAACGAACAAGAACAAATTAGATAATGCTGATATATACCTAGAGAAACGTTAGAGCGTTAATGTACGACTAAAAACATGAAAAATTAAACTTTTTAATTTTGCAAATCGAAAATCAGTCCATCTTCAAAAATCAAACACAGTTGCGTACAAACTGAAACAAACACTTAATTCGATTCTTAAAATATTCTATTTAATCGTAATTTTAAGACCAGATTTCTGCTGAATCGAAATCAGCAAAAAAACGCTTACGCGCGCGAAAGAAAGCTGATCAAATCGGTATAGCAAATCAAATAATGAAACTATGAAATTCCTCCTGAAATAGTTACGATCTGCTTCCATCGGCTAAATGAGGCCATTGGACACTGTCATCGACCAAAATGCCAAGCTATTATACACGCAGCTGGATAAATTATTTTCAAGCACTTTCCAAAGTATGTAAGCTGCAAAACCGACTAGACACGACCGGAGTGAAGCAAATTCTATTTAGCCGAATCTTCTATATCAATTGCCAAAAACCTTGTCCTAAGACAAAAGTCCTCGAAAAGTTTCTCCAAGATCATGACGATGTATAACCACTCAAACTAGATAAGCAAGCAGATTTACTCTTTATGACTAAATCACAATATAATGAAATATTAAAAAACTTTTAGATCAAAATTTTACTAAACTAGAAGGCTATGACAGAAATTTGCTCAAAAATGATTAACAATAGTATAGAAAACTCTTAACAAACACTTTCAGTGGAATTTTGCCTATATGGAAAATACGTAGTCTTTTTCCTAATAATTCTTTTTCAAATTTTTATGGCAGTCCAAAGTTACATAAATCTGGAGCACCATCACAACGTCGCGCTATCGCCTACGACACGCTAGTTTATAATGCAGAAACTTTTTTAGAAAAGCTCCTAAAACCTTTTTCTGAAGATTGTAGTTATTCTATAAAAAATACGAAAATATTTAAAGAAAAATTTTTGAAAGACCGTTCAGATTTTGACCATAAAATTCATAAAGTTATAACAGCCGATATTTCCCAAATGTACTCCAATGTTAATGTAGTGTGCACAATCTCAATTATTCTAGATAAAATATATGCCGATCCCAAAAAGTTTTTCGATTTTAAACGAATTGACCAAAATATATTACCACCTCCATAACGAGAATACCTTGAAACATTTTTGTTGAAAACCTTGCAAAAATATAGTAACGTTAGTACGCCTATTGGTGTTTATCAACAAAAATCCGGGCTCAATATGGGGAGCGCTCTAAGTTCACTTCTTTCAAACATTTTTGTTAATGCATTGGAATCAAAAGTGGTAAAAAAATACATGAAACTAGGGCGAGTAATCCACTATAGTCGTTTTGTAGATAATTCACTGATCATTTTGCACAAAAATTCTTTATCTAGGACATTAATAATTCCGACAAACTTCTCAAATATACGACAGTTGATATGAATCAAAAAAAAGAAATTAATTTCTTGATATGACGGTCTACATTAATGATCAAAACTCTTTAGAATTTTGGATATTTAGAAAAAACTCAGTAAATACGGTCATATCTAACTATGAACACAACTTGATGCGAGCAGTTCTATGAACAACTTTCTTGAAACTCTCGAAGAGCTCAAAGAGGTTTATAGTCGAAATTCCTATCCGGCCGCTTTGATAAATAGTAGAAATAAAATATTTTTAAATAACAGTGAAAAACCAGAGAGAAAACCTACGATTCACACTATTTCCCTGGAATATTCATCACCAAATATAAAACACAGTATTTGTGAACTAACGAGAAAAATGTCTCAACTTATTCCAGAGTTTCGGGTTAACGTTGCTTACCGAAGCATAAAAGTAAGCTAACTTTTTTCATTTTTAGCAAAACCTGTAACCGACAAATTTGAGAAATGTGACCTTGTATACGATTTTTTATGCCCTTGTGACGAAATTTACATAGGCCAGACTTCTCGAATGCTCATACAGAGGATCCGTGAACATCAAATGCCTTCCGGCAATACAAATATCTGTGCTCATATCCTATGCTGTGACGCATACATAAAAAACTCCAAAAAATTTGCCATTGAAAATGCAAAAAACTTTACTTGTCCTCCCAAAGCCAAATTCTCCAATTTCAAGGATCAATTTAAAATTATTAAAAAAAGGTTTCAGGTACTAAAAAGACCGTAAAAGAGCCGGAGCCTTGTTTATTAGAACACGTCAACCATCCATTAATGATCAATTTGATCACAAAGCGTTTAAACTATTTTAATTTCGTATCTTAAAAAATTTAATCTGCAGAAAAATGCTATTACTTTCAGAATAAATTTCCGAAAATTTTTGGGAATTCTAGTATTCAATTATGTTAGTTAGAATTTGAAACTCGCTAAAAACTTCATTCTTTGACCATGAAAATAAATCGAAACGTTAGAAATTATGTTTATAACTATTTTTAAAGGATGCAAGATAATTGTTCAAATATATCAAAAAGAGGTGATACTTGGACCAATAATTCGTACTTTTGCGACAATTAGCCATTGAAAACTCCCTTTCACGCTTTACAATTCGACCACCACCCCTTTAAGCCTCATTTGATTAATAAATTCACATTATTAACCGGAGGTAAAATGTGTGATTTTTCCAATCAAATTGATTTATGCCAAATCATAACTTGTTACCATTCAGATATCAGTATAGAAAAAAAAATCAAAACGAATCCGCGTTTAAAAGTACTTAGTCTTATCTTTTTTCTTTCATTAATACTTAGTACTTAGTATAAGTTCATTGAAAATGTAATAACTTTATACTTTATAAAGTGATTCATAAATTTTGAAGAGCCATTATAAGATTGAATTGAAAATTTTCCAATTTTTTTTTGTATTTTTTGATTAAATACAGCAAAACTTTGGAAAATTTTTAATTCAATCTTTTTATGGCTCTTTCAAATTCTGATAAAATTTTTATCACCCTAGAATTTGTATAACGTGTATACTTACAAAATCCACCATGTCGGATGACTTATTTGCATATCGGGATAAACTTGAACGGTCATTTCGATCAATATATTCAAGTGGTACTGGACACCATATATATAACAATCATGCTGATCATAAGGAAACATATGTGAAAAAATGCTACAATACCCGTTGCCATTAAACAAATAATTAACTCGTACTGTTCCATCTCCCGAAATGCTAGCAACGGACGCTACAGGTTTGATGTTTTCTTTCTAAATAGTCAGTTTATTTAATTGCTGATGATTTGAAATAATAAATTTTGAAGGTTTTCACTCAAAATATGTATTCCCCCTCTAGCGTCACCTGGCTGTTACTTATGACCCCTAGTTCATAATATCGATTCCAGAAAATCTATAATTGTGCATCTTTTGGTACATTTAAATCATTGAAATATCACTTACGGTACCAGATGCTATATTTAACCAGTTAATTTTGACCAGCCGGTACATCCGATAATTTTACAAACATTCCCGCCTGGAAAAAAACCTTGGCTTCCGAGTTAGTTTATTTTATTTT
>SCLH01002338.1:134797-146900 GCA_004367855.1 Oikopleura vanhoeffeni
TGCGCTTTTTTGTCCTTATAAAGGTGAAAATTTTGAGTTGATTCCAAAGAGTTTAAGAGTTTTAACCCATTCATTTTAAATATATATAATTTTATTTTGAACATGCTCTGTAAAGTCAAAAAGTAAACATCAAATATTAGATATTTTAAATAAAAGGTCTCTATGTTTCAAAACACTACCGCGCAAAGCTGGTCTTATGAATGTCATAAATACACTATTTACCTCAGATGGAGATATGTATTCTAATGGGGGTGTCCAAATTTTTGATGATTCGATTTGTATTAGCATCGTTTCATTAGTCTCATGAATCAGTCTTTTGTCGTGCCATTCACATCTGATATTATTCTGATGCGGGTTAAATTTATATTATATGTCAAAGTATATCGATCACGGGGCTCCTGGTCCGTTTTAAGTAGATTTTTAGCTAAAAATTGTTATTTAATTCAGCTTTTGCTAACGACTCATCCGATTGAATCCTTACATAGCTTAAACAGAGCATAAATATCTGGTTAAATAATTGAATTTGAAAAATTGGTCCGAATCCGATTTCAGTAATCTAAGAAAAAAAATTAAATAAATTGATCCGGTGAACTAATTTTTTTAATTTTATTATTCACAAGATAAATGTGCTCAGTTTGAGCTATCTTAAAATGTTATCGGATGAGTTGTTTTTCAAGCCGAATTGAATAAAAAAGTTGGCTTAAAAACTAGTAAAAAAAGACCAGGAGCCCCCGTAATTGATATATCAAAGTCATATATCAAAGTCATATATCAAAGTATGACTCTCAGGCCGCGCAGCGATCCAAAAGAAAGAATGTGGTGTCAATAAAACGTTTTTGATTGGTCAAGTTAAGGGGGTAGCAGTGATGTGGCAGACTGGCGTCAATTTAACTTACGAAAATAATTAGTTGGTTTATTTTTTTCTGCTTATTATCGTTAGCTGAAACAGAATAAATGTATATAAGCTCATTAAAATATTTTTTTATGTATTTAAGGAAAGATTTGAGTTCGAACTTTTATTTTTGAATTCGTTAAATTTTCAAAAAAATTCAAAACATTATTAAAATGTCACGCATTTTTCACCCAAATTTGTTTTTGTTTTTTTTTCTTAAATCTGTAAATAAAAACGAAAAAAATAGCCACTTTAACTTTTTTCATGCATGTTTACATATTTTCTGACTGCTGTTCAAAAAATCATAACATGTTCATTTGTCATTTTTTGTCGATTTTTTTTTAAAATATTATAAAAAATTTTCGCAAATCAAGTCCGAAATTTTTTATTAATGTTATTTTGAATTCTTCTTGAAAAATCAGGCCGAATCAGTTGTGTTATTTTCCGGTATCTATTTGATTTCTGTATTTCAACCGATGGAAGGGTCAATCGATTATCGTTTCTGAACTACTGATGAAATTTACAACACTTGCTTGTGACACCGGTTTGTGTCATATTATTTTCCAAAAATCCCAATCAAATTTTGAGTGTTATAGGTTTCTTTTCTTTTCAAAGTCAGGAGATTTTATAATATTTAAAGGCAATTGAAGGTCAATTTTTTTCCTAAAAAGCTGTTTTCTCTTTGTTTCATGAAAATAAAACTTTCATATTAAGGAAATTTTTTTATATGGATAATGATTTTCCCACTCATTAGCGCATAACACCCGAAAATGCCTTAAGTTTATAAATATCGCCTTCAAAAAAAATTCGTCACAGGTCGGGTCAAGTTGGAAAATGGTGAGTCTATTAATGAAAAGTGGTTTTGATATTTTTACAGATACTCAAGTGTGTTGAGAAAATTAAAAATATAAAAGTTGCAAGAATGAACACTTTTATTGAAGATAAAAAATAAAAAAATAAATTTTCACTTTTTCTTTCATAAATCACTCCGAAAAAATGTAACCAATCTGCCACATCGCTGCTACCCCCTTCACCCGTAATTATTTTTTTGGCACTAACGGGTGTTGCAAACAGAGTAGATACCGTTTTCAAATGGTTATTGCGCGTATAAAAGATTCATCTTGGGTTGGTTTGTAATGGAAGGGAACATATTTATATGGGCTAAGCCCATTTGACTTTGATAATGATAATAAATATAAAAAAATAATTAAAATTATTATTTTTGTAAGTTCTATTGACTACAATGTCGAGATTTTGCAATCTCTTAAAAATGAAGCATACAGTATAACCACAAATATTGATTTTGGCTATTAGAAATTATTTTTAGATAAAAATATGGTAATCTAGCGAGGGGCTTGAAATGGGAATTATCAAATCTAAAATGACGGTTTAAAATATATTCGTCTGGGATTTAAATTTTCTTTAAAATGACCTTTGTGACATAAAAAACTGATGATATATCGATAGCAGATTCCAACACTTAATAAAAGCATTTAGTTTATGAACTGTTAATAGGTTATTTCCTATCAATGAAATACAAAACTTTCAGACTCCCATTTACAACTAAACTTGGAGACCGTTTTTTCCAAAAAATATAGTTGAATAAGCCAATCAGCAGAATTCTTAAGGCTAATGAAAAGTCAGGCGCAATCGAAAATATCCCCGCAAAAAACGGTCTCACAGATTATTATTGAGTATTTTAAGTATAGAGTATTTTTGTATTGATGGCCATCAAACGCCCGTACTTTCCGTACCCAAATTGACCTAAATAAAAAAAAAATGCAGACCAATTTGGGTACGGAAAGCACGACGCCTAAGCAAAGTATAGTGAGGACAAAAAAAGTTGATTGGCCAATTTGGGTACGGAAAGCACGACCCCATATCCCTTTATCACTTTTTGGTTAGAATGCGTAGCCACAACGTTAAAATCACACGTTAAAAGGAGTAGTGGCTACGCATTCTAACCAAAAGGTGATAAAGGNATATACAAATACTAGTACATATAGTTTATTTTTATCAAAATTATGATCAAATTTTATTTTTCACTTACTTTTTTTTACTGTAACAAGCAGGAAACATCTTCCTCCTAAAATAATAGATAAATACAAGCATTATTAATTTCAAAATTTAAATTTTTTTCCAAAACTATTGATACAAGTTTGAGTAGGCTAGATATCCCGGGTTGAGCTAAAATTCCACATTAAAAATCCGACAAATTTGAACCGGATAACGAGATTTTCAACCTTTGTTCAAAAAGAGAATGAAAAATTAAAGTTTTCCAGCGTATACAGTAAGTTCGGTTTTATCCTCAAAATTTTCTAAATAAAAATTAAACTGCTATCAAAATTTTTAAATTTCTAAAATTAAAATTGGGACAAAATGTTTTTTCTGAAAATCCATATTGAAAATAAATTAAATTTTTAGTTCAAAATTACTTTGTTTTTCCCCACCAATCCATATCGGCTCGTTTGATTGAAGAGCTTTCTGATCCAGGGTAATCAATTTCCATGTGATTGTCCATTAAAACCATTTTACCTAATCGAGAATTTTCTCTCAATAGGGACAGATTGTCATCGAGAACATCGTCTTCAGCTTCGATATCTTCAGCACGAGTTATCCAATCAAGATAACCTTTAATATAAAAAATTAGATGGATTGAAAAATATTTTCAGAAATCATGGTCTGATCAGTAAATCAAAATATATATTCGGAATGAGCATACAAAAATTGAACCTTAAAATTGTACAACATGGTTCATTCAGATTGGTTCAAATTTCGACCCATCGGAATCTCTAAGTATAAATCATATGATATATGATTCATATCAAATTTTCGCTTTTGATTTTCAGCTCACCTTCGCCAATCAAAACGTTTGAATCTACAAACATATAGGTGTTTAAGAAATTAAAATTCGTATTGACCAATACAATGTCAATAACGGCTTTAATCAGTTTCGAGCAATAACTGAAATCGCAAGCAAAAATGTGACATGCTGTACATATGTTAATTTAACCTCAAAAAAAACATTATTGTGAATAAAAATAATATCTCACCGCGCACAATACATTGCGCTAGAGCAAAAAAAGCTTCAAATATTGTATTTGGTCACCTTGCGGTCAAATTTGGACTTTCCATTAATAACAACTTTCCTGTATAACTTTTTCTCGTTATCAATTTTCCCCATCTTTTGAGTACACTCCCCAGTTTTATCTTGTGAAAAAATATAAACTGAATTGGACTGCGGACAGGCTACTATATTTGTCCGTGAATCAAATTCGATTTAAAAATTTGGTCCACTTTAGCAATTTTGAATTTAGTGATCCTACCTATTATTATCTTTGTTGGTCCTGATTTCGAAATTATAAGGTCAATAAGCACATTTATGCTTACTGAACCAACAGAAGAATTTTTGGTGTATCGCATTGTGTCTGCAAGAAAAATGAGCCAATATTCTACACTACTTTTGTAAGTCAACCAAACCTGACTCAAAATCTCCAACACACTCTGTAACTACGCAGATGGGTCAAAGCAAGAAAGATAATGCGTTTATGGTGGTCTGTATGTGAGAATTTGATTCACTCGGTTAATTAGGATATTGTTTACTACGCTATTGTTGCTTAGAATAAAATTATCGGGTTTACCTTTGAAATCTGCCTCCATTTGTGTTTTCTCGCGGAGTTTTTGAAAATCTCCTCTAGCTCGCGCTTTTTCTCTTTCTTTACTAAATTCTCCTGATAATACACCAAGAATCAGATTCATAACAAAATAACTTCCAATAATAATTAAGGAAACAAAATATAAAGTTGGCACGGGGATCAAACCTTGAGCCCATAGTCGCCCATAGGCATTATTAACCTGAAAAAATAGGTAAGTATTAAACAATATTGAAATGTATTTAACTCTCAGCCGCCCGTTCGGCTTTGGAGCGCCAGATCGACTCTAAACGGTTTTTTCGACCCTTATACATATTGGGATCATCGTCGACCAAGTAAACGCTCAAAATTTTTGCCAAAAATTATTTTTGCGTTTTTTTGGGATAACTGTACTTAATTACAGTACTTATTGATGCAAAAAAACTGGAATCTCTTCAAAACATATTTGAGGCTAATCTACAGAAAAAATAAGACTTTTCTTTCATTACGGTATGGAACAAAATTAATGTTTTTGAGTCTTCAATTCTCTTGAACTCTTCGATTGGCCAACGAATCATGCTCCTTCTTAGGTTTAATACCTCATATGTTTTAATCGTTAAAATAATATAGTTTATTTTGACCTTTTGAACAATTTTTTTGATCATTAGCGAAATAATTTTCTGAATTTTCACACCGAATACTTAATCGGGTATGTTCCTTAATGAAAGCCATAGATAATTGGCACTTGATAATCTGGCTGCACAGAGCCGAACGGGCGGCTGGGCCATCTTTAACTGCGGTCTTACTCGAGTTAATTATTAAACTTTAAAAATCTCGACCCGGAAAATTCCGATCCCTGGTCGTCACTGTTTTATACGACAACAGTAGTCATGGGTTCGTCGCTTTGCGTCGGTAAGCCTTAACATGGCGCTACTATGATTAACGCTATCAGATGCTTAAACCTACACAATAATATATGAGCGCTGGGTGACGTTTCCATGATCAGTATTGTATAAGCCTGAAGGGAGTCAATTTAAATGTCAGCTTATTTATCACCAATAGTTTTATGATAATGGAAAATTTTAGGGTCTCCGGCCAAATAGTTTACTTTAGAAATTCAAATCACGTAACGTATATACGTATAATAATTGTAAATAATTATAATGATTCACATATTTTAAAAATTAACAAACAAGTGAAAAAGTACTCAGTGCCAAATGAGTCTGATAAAGTTAACATAAAGGTGGGCATAGACATTCGTGTGAGCCGGGAATTCTGATGACATGCTTCATATAGTCATTTATTACCTACTTCCCCTTTAGTAGACTTGTCCTCCCACATCTTCATGAAAGATAGCGACATGACGAAATTTAAATTTCTTAGGTGGTAGGACTCACACGAGTAAAGTTATTGCATGGAGGAAAAATTTAGCGTTGACACATATATATTTTCCCAAAAATGGACCAAAAGCGGATTGATTTATTACAGTGAGTTGAATATAATGCAAACCTTTATATTTTTGCAAGATTAAGGGGAATATTGAAGGATGGCCATGTCTTCTGACTCCGAAGAGCTAGATACGTTCAGAGGGAGTGAACACAAATCGAGCGAGAATGTACTAGACTGGTAAATAATCGTCCATGATAGGCTGACATGTCGCGAAAGGCGGCCTATACTTTCCCTCATCCCTTAAAATCCCTATTATACACCTCGATTTTTGTGTTCACTTCCTCTGGACAGGATATAAAAGACAAAAAATTGAAAAACATTTTCGAAACTATTTGATATTCAAAACTTGATACGGTGACCTTTAAATCAAAAATTTTTTATATCGTGATTCTGGGATAAAAAATTCAGACAAAACAATTGTTTTAAAATTGTGTCCAAAAAGACATTGGGAATAGTTTTCTAAATAAATAATTTGAGTTTTTGGTGGCCAAAATCGGCACTTTTGGTTATTTTTGAAGCATTTTTAGGTTAAAACGCGAAGAGAACAACATATCAGTTTTCCTTTTTTTACTTTATTATCTTGGAAAAAATATCACTTTCACGATTTATTTTTTGCTCGTGGCTAACTTAATTTACCGATTAGTCCTAGATGCCATAACAAAAATAGCATAACAAATTTCTGGCCTATACAACCTCCTTAGCTAGATGAGAATCTTACCTACAAACCAGGCTTTTAAAACTATTCTTTTTTAGCCTGAAACTTATTCACAAACAAGAAACTTGCCAACTGAAGTCTAGTGGTTAATTATACTTACATAATACAAAACGTCGGTCCACCCTTCCATTGTTATACATTGGAATACAGTTATCATGGCATAAATAATATTATCAAAGTTAATGATGCCACCATGAGGACCTTTCCAGCCTCGCCATCCAGGCCAGGTTGTATTGTGAAAACAATTTTCTAGAATTGGTAAACTCGAATTATAAAAGCCCGTTTCAGGGTCAATGGGCAAACAAGGCTGAGTTCAGAGATGACTAAAGTGATTTGTGAAAAAATTTCAGTTTATTGAAAATAATTGCATTTACTTATAATTTGGAAAATTTTTTTTTGGTAAAATATTTTATTTTCAATATTTGATATTATGAATATGACCGTAATTATATTTATATCACTAATATAATTCTTTGAAAAATTGTTTATTTCATTGATTAATACAATGACGTTTTACGTTTTTTGAAAAGCAGACGGACTACGTGACCTATCAGTGACCTATCAGCATTTGTATTATATAATTATTATATGATATTATTAATATAATTATTATTATATACAGTATGTCTTATTTTTGTTCCAAATCTACGATTTTTTTTTGAAAACAGACGGACTACAATAATTGGCCTATGACTCATAGGCTAGGAGTCAAAACGTAAATTCGAACCAAAATAAGGCATACTGTATGAAATTAATTATATAATTTTCTTCTAAATAATTTATAAAATTTTCAATAATAATATAATATTATAAACATAATTTAATAATATTACTATCAAACGAGATATTACCCAATTCACATTTTCATTACATTTAATTTCAATTCAGAATGAAATATTTTTTTGTCTAATAGAAATTATTTTTCGTTTATTTGTGGTATTTCTACTTTAATTATTTATATGGAGATTTGCATATTAGTCCCCTAGCTCTGGTCCAAGACATAATTCCATGTCAGAACATAATCTCCCATGAAATCGATTGTCTGTGTGATTGGCACCTAGACTTATATCGTAACTATTATCACATGGAAATGGCACTCCTAAAAGTAAAAGTTAGAAAAAGTTTTGAATAAACTTAAAAATATAATTTAAAAAATGGCAACCAAATTTAAGATTAAAGGTTTTTTTTTAAGTTTGAGGCATAATATATATATACAAAAATTTTATTATACAAAAAACGTTATTTTTTATTACTTTTTTTGTAATTTAATTTTTTCTCACAATGAAATAATATGCAATTAGTACCAATTATCAAGAAATTCTATTAAATAAATTAGCTAGATAATTGTCTGCATTATCATACCAAAAAATAATTTGAGGAAGTTTTGATATTAAAACTTATAGATAATTTGCGATTAATGCAGATTGGATGCGCGAAGCCATTTGTGCAAATAAATACTTTAAGAGTGCGTTCGTATCCGAGTTAAAGTTTTTGTTCAAAAATATTTTTAAAAACCATATTTATCTAATGTTTTTATTCATTAATTATTTTAAAGGATTTTAATTTCTTTTAAACTTTCGAGTTTAAAAATATACCCAGAATTTTTGAAGCAATTACTTCAATATATCTGACTTTTTATTTTAACACCTGAAATATAACATTCTGTGATAAATATTGATTTGAGTGAACCTAACTGTTAATTATAACAGCTAAATAATTACTTGGAAATTATAATATCTTAATAGTTAAATCTAATCATTTTTTCAATTTGCCAACATGATTGATTGTCCAAAACTTTTATTTTAATGATCTTGAAAATTGTGTAAAATTATTTTCTATTCAGATAAAATCGATGTTTTTGTCACATTGAGATATAACCACGTCAAAATTACTACAAACTTGAAAACCATCACCATACATGTTTAAAGAGGCCTTTAACTCGTGGACTCAGATTGTNTCAACAAAAAATCGTGTCGAAAATTGACTCGGGAACAAATTGAGATTCCGAGTCTACGGATTGAAAATAAAATATTTGCTTACCGGAGTCATCTACAGAAATATCACCAGGATCAATCAAAATCATTGGAACATCTGGGCCATATATGTCGGAAAAATTACTATATTTCTGCGTACCAAGTTTGTAGCAAGTCGCATGGAGTTTACCTTTAAAAAGCTCTAAACCAATAATGGCATAGATAACGATCACGAAAAACACCTGAATTGAAAAAAATTATATATCAATTAAATAATCCCAGCAGGACTATTCACAGTGATCATTAGGCTTTTGGAGGTCGATAATTTTCATATTTTATATTTGAGAATTTGATTTTATAAATATATTATTTTAATCCAGTATGTCACATTTTTGCTTCGGATTTAAATTTTTGCTGAAAGCTGATTGACATCTTTAATTGGACTATGACTCTTAGACTATGACTCTTAGACTATGAGCGTTTAAATTTGTTCTACATCTGCACTTTTTTTAATTTCAACATTTTGATGTGCGCAAGTTAGCCTCAACAAAAACGTAAGATCGGGAGAAAAAATGTGACATGATGTAAGTAGATAAAGCTTTCCGGATGATTTAAGATAAAATAATTCCCACTGGCTGTATTATAGTTTTTTGCAGTTTTAAATCTTAACCAAGTTTTAAAACAAACGATTATCTTTCTTATTTTGCGTAGGATAGAAACATAAATAAATTATGTTCGTCGGCATTTTAAGGGAACTATTAATCAAAAAAATAAGATAATTTCAAGAACGACCTTTGAAAAGCCTAGTGATCACTTAATATTATATAAAAATCAACTTACAAGTAAGGTAATATGAAGTAATGGAATCATAGCACGAAATATTGAATTTAAAACGACTTGTAAACCTGAAAATTGCAAAATGTTAAATGTGTTTTGATAAATACAAGAAATTGTAATTTTTAATAAATTATAGAAATTATTTATTAATTATAACAATTATCATTTCAATAATAATAATTATCATAATAATTAACAATCAATTATACATAATATTTCTGAGTTCTAATAATTATGAATAAATCACATTAATTAATATCATTACATATATTTATGTCTCAAAAAACCCGTATATAATTAATATCATGATGCTAATAATTAATTGAGATACAAATTATTTTAATGAATATTAAGACTAATAATTATTTTATTAATAATTCATCATATTATTTATAATTGAGACTAATAATTATTTATCTCATAATAAAAGTTAATTACTTGGCACTCCAGAAACTAGGCGAAGAGGTCGAAGGACTCGAAAGGCACGAAGAGCTTTGAAATCAGTAGTTGTAGAAACAAACTTCTCCATAACCGTTGAAACAAGACTAAAGATATTTGATTTATTTTGTACATACAGAATATAAATGTATATACAATGTAAAGATTATTGATTCGGTTGTTTTCAAATGCACACAAAATATAAAAAAGTTAACTGGTCGTAGATCTCGAAAAAAATTCGTTAGACGAATTAAAAAAATTGACATTTTTTCAGAAAATGAGATGGTCGACGAGTTTTGGAAGTCTTTTAATCTTGGCAATTTTCATTTCACTAAAACCTCCTTGATTTAATTGATTTTTGGGATCCTACTTATATTTTCAATATCGATTTCGATTATTTTATCTCACCGAAATATATTTTATTTTTTTTTTGTGTTAAATTGCATTTATTAATGACTTTTGTTTGCAGCATAAAGATAAAAGGCTCAATTTTACTCCTCTATTAGAAGTAATTTAAGGATACGATTTTGTTCTCGGATTTTCAGTTGACCCTCAGACAAATTTGGGAAAAAATAGACAATATTTCACAATTCAATCAAGCCTACATAAATTTGAAAACAAAATTTTATAACAAATATTTTTAGAATCACAATCTAAATTTTCATGATTAATTTGAATCTCATGTTTTCCTATTGATTATTTATATAGGTTTTCATTTATTCTTAATGTGATTGAGCAACTCAAGGGGCTAAATTTGGTATCAAAAAACAATTACAATAGTAGTCATGGGTTTGGTTCCGAGCGGTGAATATTCGTGCCTAGGTTGGATGCATTTATCATTATAGCGCCATGGGCTAACCCGGGCACAGAACCAAACACATGACTATTATTGTAGTTGAGCAATGAGGATATCTGTTAAAAGAAACAGAAAACATGAAATTTGCAAATGTTGCTGAATAAAAATTATCATACAATTTCTGGTGAAGGAAAGACACGGGCGTTTCTGAATCAATTATCTTCAGAAAACACCTTTTGCGCTATCGATTTTGATTATAATCACCCTCCCATGGATAAATATCGAGAGTTTTAAGTGCAAACAAGACCTGTTGATAAGTCTGATTTAAGTTCAATGGTGCTGACAGTGAAACATCAAAAAAACAATAAGCGTGCTGAAATAACATTTTTTCTCTCACTACTTTAGAGTTTTGCTTGAAAAGTTCTCTCACTAGAAAGCGTCAAAGTGGTAAATTTGAGTGATTTTGAAGTTGACAAAGATCTTTTTGCTTTAAAAGTTATAAGTTATAAGCGATTCAGTTCATTTCTTATGCAGCATCATCATAGAAAGGCATTTCAACATCTTGATAATTTATAACATATTTTTGATATCTTCCTAAAGATATTTCGCAAAATGTGAATTTAATTTCGTTTCTCCGAAGAACCAGAAAAAAATTGGTCTATGTTATTTGTAAAAACGCGGGATGCAAAAGGCGGGATGCAAACGCGGGATGCTCGTTCACACAGAAAACGATTCGTGAGGCAAAATTTCCCAATTAATTTTTTCCAAGATTAATAAAATGTCAGTTTTCGTTAGAATATATTATAAAACTGTACTTACCCAACAATAACAATTAAAAAATCGAGAATATTCCATCCATTTCGCAAATAGGAATTCGGATGCATCGAGAATCCATAGGCAATAATTTTAAGAACACATTCAAATGTAAAAATAATCATAAACACATACTCAATATTTTCCTGAAAAGTCGATAAAAACACGGGTAATTAATTTCTTTCAAAAAATTTTGTCGACAAAATTTTTTCGTCAAAAAATCGTTTATGAAATAAGAAAAATAGCGCTCTTATTTTTATGTATGTGCAAAAAGCGCCCAAGGCCTCGCGACAAAATCGCACTTTTTTGACTTATAATATTTTGACGCCAAAAATTTTGATGAAACATGGTCAAACCTAAAAACTTACCACTTTTTCGTTTGTCGGATCGGAATCACCGGTTGGATAGGGTGTTTGGACACCAAGGGTTATACAATTGGCAATAATTGTGAGTAAAATAAAATAATCAAAAGCTTTAAGTTCCACCAGTTTTATACAGTAACGACGATACGGATTCTGTAAGGTAAGACTGATCACGGGCTTTGAAACTGTTTTGAAA
>SCLH01002338.1:152748-163042 GCA_004367855.1 Oikopleura vanhoeffeni
CATTTTTTCGGTGATTACAGGTAAATGATGATCCAGTCTAGCGAGCCTATGAAGTGCCTGACGGTACCTTTGAATTTTTTTGGCCAGTGAAAATTTAAGCGTTTTTCGGCTACCTGGTTTTTTTAATTAAGGGATCGGGCGTACCAATATTTTGACCGGTCAAAGTTGACCGGTTCAAGTGTCAAGGTTCAATCTCAAGGGTCAATCAGTTAGCAAAAACTAGAGAGCCAAAAATATTTTTGCTCTTCTGACGACCCTTTCAGCAAAAACTACAATTATGACCCATAGTTGCTAATGACGTTCATTCAGAGATCGACCTTCCGATTCTCCTCAGGGGGCTACTTACAAGTCGTCATAGCGATCGACTTGAAGGTGACCTTGGTGTTGGGTGACTGCGCAGGTCTTTTGCTGTTAGCAGACCTTCTCAGTACATTATGTGACCATAGTCACATACGTTCCATTAGTAAAGCGAC
This sequence comes from Oikopleura vanhoeffeni, assembly GCA_004367855.1. NCBI lineage: Eukaryota > Metazoa > Chordata > Appendicularia > Copelata > Oikopleuridae > Oikopleura > Oikopleura vanhoeffeni. The sequence goes on from SCLH01002338.1 coordinate 153,222, forward strand.
CCTTCCGATTCTATCTTGAGGGACTTACAAGTCTACGTCAAACATGAATTGAACCTAACACTTTGTACCGTATTAGAGATCAAATATAGACGGCACGACCCTAATTAAAAAACATGGGTAGCCGAAATAACGGCTTAACGTTCACGGCCAATAAAATTCAGCTCTTGTTAGCACTTCTAGCGGCTCGCTAGAACTGGATCACATTACCTGTAAACATCACGAAACAATGACCTAAACATCGATTTTTTTTTTAAATTTTTTATTAAAAAAAAAATCATTACGTCTTTATAAGCATGACGCAGAAAAAAATTCTCTACAAATAGGTTAAAAACATCGATAGCCATTTTTGAGTTTTGAAATTTATTATTTCAAATCGTCTTTTCGTTTTATAGGTTTCAATACAAGGGAATATTATTAAATATTAATTTCTTTTAAAATATATAGGATGAAACTATTGGTAGATAATGGGAAAATAGTAAAGCGAACGAAATTGAAAAAGTCATTTGAATTTAATCTGAATAAAATTAACGGTTTAGAATTAAAACGAAAAGAAAAAATGAAGTAAAAAAGCATCTAATGGACATGAAAAATAAAACAGGCTCTAACATACTCGTACTTGAATAAAATTGCAGAAAGTATAACAACTTGGTAATGGTATATTTTCGACCAAAATAGGTTTTATACTGTAGCATAATTCGAAAATAAGACTTTGTTATTTGAAGTTAAAATTAATTTCGATTGATCTGTCAGAAATTGTAAATTTTTTGAAAATTATCGATTCTTTAACAATTTTTGAGAATATCCTCAATTCAACCGGAGTGAATTTACATAGTTAAGATAGTGTGTCCAAACTGTGTACATTTCGGCTATTGAAAACGACTCATCCGATTGATTTATTATAAAGCCTTTATATGATATATGTATCTCCACCCCGCATGTAGACTAGATGCCCGATTCAAATGTTGCTAAATTTGGCGAGAATGATGAAGTCGGCTGATTGGCTCTCACTTAAGCAAAAGATGGTGAACTGTCAGCCTATAATATAAACGGATTGAGCATTTTTTGAATCGGGCTTACAGTCTGCATTCGGGGCGAAGATCCATAAAGCTACGAATTACAACATATATTTGGAAAATAGTCAAACAGAAAAATTGTTCCGAATCTGACATTTTTCTGTTTTGTTTTCGAAAACGTATTATAAAACTTTTATAATCTCATAAGTTTTTGAAAAGATTAAAAAAGTAGTCCGATTGTTTTGTTTATTTATTTTTTTAATACATGTGGTTTTGTCAATTTATGAGTGGTCATTTTGAGGTATCTAATAACTTAATCGGATGAATCGTTTCCAAAACCTAAATGTAGACGGCTTGGACAATGTCGAATAGACACTATATTTTTACGAAATTTTTTCGATAATTCTAAAACTCTATTAAAAAGATTTGTGTGCACATTCAGTTAAATTTGCAGAACTTGTATATGGAGAATTTCTTCAACAATAATTTTTGTACTAAAGTGAAAAAAAAACTTTTCAACAAGGGCTGAGGGCAGAGCAGAATGTTGTGACTTAATTTGACTTTTTATAAGCGTACCGTGTAAAAGATGCACTTCGTCGATATGCGCATCCATTTTGAGTAGGACTTGGTCAAAAAATAGATCACGTGGTGAGTTGATCTTTGTGCAAAGAAAAATTTTCAACTCACCGTTTTTGCTGGAAAATTTGCTTAATAGAGTTGGATCTGTAATGAGTATTTTTCTATCGACGGCCATATTATTATTTTTCTGTATATCTCATCATTTATTAGGCTTGGATTAACCTAAAACACGATTTTTTGAAAAGTATTTCGAAAAATAAAGAAAAATTAAAAGCATTTTTTTTTGTCATTTTATAGATTTGCCGTTTTACTGATCACCCACTGTATTTCATTTGAATGGCCGTGTTGAATAAATAACCTCTTATATACAGGTCTTTCTAGCTGTGAAAGGCAAACTAAACCCCTCCCCTTTTTATATCTTTTATTGCATAGCGTGTAGTAGATTGGTATCGATATTTCACAAAGTTATTTTTTATATTTCACTTTTGGGCAAAAAACATTTTATTTATTTCGTTGATTTCAACTCCATTTCTTGACAAAATGTGTCATATGCGTGTGGCTAATTAGATTAATAACGAAATAATCGATAGGTTTTAAGTCAGAGTATATTTTGGAATATATCGTTCCCCTTTTGTAGTCTTACTCTTGGATTGTAAGAGTTTATAAACGAGATGCTCTAATCCTACGAAGCCGGTTTTTTCGTACTACAGATCTTTTTGAAAAAACCCGCATTTGGTAAAGCTAAAACGATACAATTTTATTGTAAAAAAAGGTGTAAAAAATACTACTTTTATTTCATTGAATTTGGAAGTAGGTAGCTAAAGCTTACATGCCGCAATAATCCGAAACAATTACCTTTTCTGATGAATAAATTTAACAGTCAGATTAATATAATATGATATGATATAATATCTCTTTAAGACTCTTGTTAGACTTTTCTAGTTTGGTCTAGTAATTGAGTAGTAATTGAATAGTATGATGTACTAGACAAAACTAAAAAAGGCCATCTGAAGTCTTAAAAATATATAATATATTATAATCAAAATGATATAATATGATATGATATAAATCAGGGCACAATTTAATTTTGTAAAAAATTATTTGTTTGAGGTCATAATACGTGAAAAAATAAAGTCGATTAATATTTAAAAAATAATTGGCGCAAAACACAAATTTTATCGGTTTTACTGCACTTGTTAAAATTTCAAAAATAAAATATGCCGAAAAGATTTTCCCCACTTATCAAATTACCGAACGAAAAAATTGTAAAAAAAACATATTCGTAATAAATAGACTTCACTAGGTTGAAAAATAGATTAAAACTTCTCGATCATTGGCTTTTTAAAAACAATTCAATATAACTAGTCGAAGAATATTATTTGTTTGACGAATCATAATCAGGTACTTACGGCGAGCACGGTGTTCCAATTGGTTGTTTCCTTTTGGTCATCATCCTGCATAATCTTTATGGAATTAGGCGAGGAATTAGGCCCAATTTGGCCCAATGACTGCCCCGGTCCACCTCCGGACTCGAGTCCTGAACCAAAAATCCAAATTAAATCGAGTCAGTTTCATCAAAACACCCCTTCGCGTCTTACGCCGACGCCAACATAGCCCACAAAAATCTCAAAAATGAAATAATAATTTTTTGGGTAGTTAGATGAGGGACTCTGAGAGAGTATTTATGGGATTTTTCAAATGGAAATAATAATTTTCTTACTTTATCACAATTTGAGCATAATGATACACCAAATTTTATTATCGAAGAAATTGAATTAAATAATGGGTCGGAAAATCAAATTAAAATAATAAGCTGAACGTGAGAAAATAAAGACTCGGTAAATGACAGCTTGATTCTCGAGGAGTCCAACAGTTAAAGATTACAATAGGAATTGAAACGATCAATTTTGTTTATCTACAGTGTAAATACTACGGTGTAAATACACCTCAAGGTAACTTTAAAACTTTCTGTCTATCCAAAACAGAAAAAATACTAAAATTTTCAGGATCTTTTGAGATATAAGGGCGACAGGGCTACTTTTGTCTTTATCTATTATTATAACACAGATAAAATTCAACAGTCCCCAGTCTCTTTAAAACTTAAGATGGACTTTTATTGTTTGGTCTAGGACATAAATTTATAAAAGTACCACTAATGTACTAGACAAAACTAGAAAAATTCATCTAGAGGCTTAACCCTCCGAAGCATATATAAAAAAAGTTCCGCCGAGGCATAATAGTCTTTCAGGAGGCTATAATTTGAGCGTTGTTAACAGAAAACTTTTATAAGATAAACCTTCAATTTTTCGTTTATGATCAAGTTGAAGAATTAAATTTTCGATAAAAAATTTTCATCTTCTAAAAATTTTATGTTTTACTCCAGAAAAGAACATTTGAAAAGCATGGTTTATTAAATAATACCTCATGGTAGTCTCCAGGAAATGAATGTTTATCTGAATAACTGCGCAGTGCTCTGTTTCACTCATTACTTTTGTCTGATTGACTATATCTGTTTGGAATCAAAGAATATTTATCAAATAAGTTCAAAATATTCATGAAAAAATCACGTTTTTTAGGAAAGAATTGTTAGTTTTCTTGATTTAACGAAATTATTTGACTATTATTACAATATTAAGACAAATATGGTATAAGAGGACCACTCTTGCATGATTTTCACAAATTTTATATTTTCTCAAAACATATCATTTTATCCATACTAATATCAAAATAAGATATTTTGAAATTTCACTCCAAAAAATATTTTTGTCCGTTCCGTTATAATTTTTGTTAGAATGCGTAGCCAACGTTAAAGTACACGTTAGAGAGTGGGCTACGCATCTACCAAAGTGCTATAGATATGTCCGGAAGGCTAATTTGTTTTGCAAATTGTACTCAAAACACTTTCCTAAAAACTAGTTTATTTGATCAAAAAGTATTTCTTCGGAAGTAAAACTTAAGCGAAAAATCGCTTTCAATCAATTTGTCATAAAATTTGAACCTAGCATCTGAAAAATTTTAGGAAATATTAAGATTCACATTGCTAAATTTATCATAAGGAGAAGTTTCTGCAATAATTTTTCCATCATTTTTGGCTAATTTAAAGTGGCTTTTCAAATGCCTCGGAGGGTTAAAGAGAAATGGCCCAGGTTGAATGGTGACGTATCAAATTGTCACTCATTTTCAATAATTTCAGAAAAATTACCAAAGACACAAATTTGACGAAAAAAATATTGATGCATTTCGAGTTGATTTTGTTCAAGACCTATATCCCGTTATTGCCCTCTCTGACATATTTGGTCCCTCAAAAACACGGGAGGTGAGAAAACGACGCTTCATTTCAAAACGATTCATTCGATTTAGTTTTTAGATAGCTCAAACTGAGCACAATTATCTAATTGATATAAACAATAAAAACGTTTTTCATGGACCAATGATTTTTTTTCAAGATTAGTGAAATTGTTTAATTATTAGTTTTTGTTAAAAAATAGAAACAAAGGTCTGAGAGAAAATATAAACAATGTTCTAATTCGGACCAATTTTTATTTTGTATTATTTACAAGATATTTGTGCACAGTTTGAGCGATCTCAAAACCTAATCGGATGACTCGTTTTCAAATGAGGCGTGGTTCTCTCACCCCCCGTGTTTTTTTAGGGAACAAATAAGGACAGGACTCCTGACACAAGAGGGCAATAAAGGGATATCTCAGATAATACCTCTGGCTACTTTTAACTTTTTTGCTAATAATAATTAATATTTTGCTCATTCAAAAAACAATTCTTAGCTCAAAATGGATGAATTATGGACGACTGTTAAAACTTTACCCTTGAGGGTTTTAAACTGCTGCGATTTTATTTTATTTCTGAAAATTAACAAAAAAAAATGAAAATTTAATGATAATTATTTATGAAGCGAAAGAGTTAAATGGACCAAGTACGTTTTATCTTCGATATATAATTTGAAAAAAAATTGAGAAAATACTATTTATCTGAAAGTTAATGAAAGTTTGAGTACTTTTGTGATTGTAGTTTTTCGAATAATACGATTTTTGGTGTAAAATTATGATCTGACCTGTAAGATACCCTCCCTCAGTTCTCTCATAAATTTCTCAAAATCTGTTCTTCGAAAATCTCAAAAATTATCTCTCTCTCTATTAAACTTTGCCGAATAGTTTTTCTAATAAGTTTCTTATTTCGCAGTCAAAAAAATGTGACAATCAATGGGTTTAAAAGCGCAAGTTTTCCCCGAGAGCGCATATACCATTGAGAGAACGACGAGGAGTGATGCTCCCCCGAGATATATTTCTTATTTTTTTATTTTGTGAATGCATCAGCTGATAAAACCCTACTGCTCTCTGACTCTACAGAAAATGGGGCTTCTGTAAAAAGGATAGCATTTTTGCCTCTTTATTTTCGCGATTTTACACCATTTTTTTGTTGCACTAAACGACGAAAAAAGGTAGGGGCGGACACCTCTACTGACATCGTTATTAAGCAAATAGGGCTCGACGATCAACATATCAAAATTAATTAACGAGAAATTAAAACATAATAATCTATAAGGCAATAAAAGGAGATTAAGTTTATTCAACGAATGAATTTCAAATCATTAAAATTTGATAAAACACTTTCCAATAACTAGTATAATACTAGACTAGTATTACTAGTAGTATGTAACATACTGTATGTTAAATTAAAAAATTTAAATAAATACTGTAATTTTTGAATATGAATATATTCTAAAATAAGTGTTCAATAACGATCATCAGTTGTTGCAACAGTATGTTTTTAAAATTTTTTTTCAGAACTGCATTATGAATAATTAAGACTGAAAAGCCAAGTTAAGGGGGTATATCTGGCAGATTTGACATATTCACGGCTTATGAGAAAAACCGAAAATGCTGATTTGTAGATCTATCCTTAATCTTGCGAAAAAGTACATCACAAATTATTTTTGACCATTACACCAATAGGTACAGTATCGTAACAAGGTGACATTTTCCAAACTGCAAAATTTATCTTCTCTCAGACGGTATATCAAACTGAGTTCAAATTTTCACAGATAACGTAACGGTAGTATGTCAATCTTTTAAGACGAGCCTTAATTGATCTGGCGACTGAACAATTCTAGAACGCCACATACACGCGATTCTTTCACATTTCAGCTTCAATCTATGCTCCTTCCGAAGTATATTTGCATGCTCAAAATTTGTTCAGTATTCTCCAGAACTGTAAGAGTTAGACGGCTTTTTGCATTCCAGCGAAACTCGAGTATGATTTTTTGATCTTTCGAAAATTCCGAAAAAAAGCTTCGATTTTTTCGAAAGGGACTCAAAAGAGCCGATGAACACTTATGGAAGTTGGCTCGAAGTCGATATTTTTTTGATTTTGGTCATTCGGCAAGCGTATTTTGTATACTTCTTTTTAAAATACGTTGAAAAAAATCTAAAAATGCGGAATTTTGAAATTTTTATCGATACGGTTTTTAGTACATTATTATCACCCGTTCATTTGTTGAGCATTTTGAATGCCTCTGCTTTATATTCAGACAATTACCCTTTAAAAATTAACCGAACAGTTATTTTGAAATAACGAGGTGTTTTTTCATAAAGAATAACTATTTGAGGGATAATTTCATCACGGACTGCTATGCTTTTGATTGAAAACCATAAAAAAAGCTGAGCTAAATTTTCGTCCATTCCCGAGCAAATTGAATCTTTTAATTAATTTAACGAAAATTATCATTCTAATTTTTCCAAATATCACAAAATATTAAATCAATAGTAAGGCGGCCCTACTAGGACCACCCCTACTAGGGCCACCCTACTAGGGTGTCACAGGGTTTTTAGCAATAATTCTTCGATATTTATTGAAAAATAAAAAAGTAAAATTTGTTTAGAATTTTTCAGAGACCAAGAAAAAAAATACTAAAAATTCCAAAATTATCGAAAAAATCCGGGCTTCTCATTGGTCGGAAATCGACTTCATTTAACTATAAAACAATTAAGTTAGTATTTTTCTCCTGAATCTCTTGATTACCATAATATATTTTATTTTTGAGACCCAGTATTTCGTCATTTCAAATGTCGGAAAATGCCATTTTAAGGGAGTGGGCGTCGATATCTCAGCTTCACGTATAATACTTTTTGATACACCTATTTTGTAGAAAATTATCTGCCAAGTTTTTTCACTTGTAAGATGTTTTTTGGTTTTGAGATTTTTTCGAAGAAAAGTCGGTTGTTCGGGGGTTGAAATTAAAGGTTAAATTAAGGGTGTCGATAATTTATATTTCTCAGATAACTTCTTTGATTGCCCTTTTTTCTAGAGAATTTGTCACTGAGTTTTTTAATTATCAGGATTTTGTCTGAATTTTTAAAAAATTTCAAATAAACTAGGGTTTAGAAAATTTATAGTTCAGAATTTCCACAAAAAAAATAAATTTACAAGTCTTTCGTGAGATTTAGGATGAAAAAACGGAAAAAACTCTACGTTCGGACCTTAATCAAGGCTTTGCGGTGAATTTGACGCACAAATTGAAAATTTTCTATATATATTCAAGGAGGAGTAGGCTTTTGCGTGAGGCTCCCAAATAAGCCGTTTTGATCACTAGGGGCAAAATTTTCTAAAAAGGCTTTCGCTCGTAGATGCGCATTATATCTGGAAGTTGAATTGCGAATAACAAGACAAAATGATGAGAAATGAATGAGGAGTAGGCTTTTTAGTAGTTTTAGGGACGCCTACTAAAAACCATTTTCTATGCGGTGGTTGAAGTATCAGATGCTCTGAATAGTACTGACAACTTCCTCAAGAGTTGTACTTAGTATTTGGAAAAAAAAAATTATTTCTGAAGCCAAATTTCTCAGAAACTTCACTTGAAAATGTGTAAAAAAGAGCCCAATTATCGGCGCCCACTCTAAGGGAAAATTTCGCTAGTTTGTCATGAATCACAAATAAATCACAGCAAAACTGCAAATATCGCCTTTTTTCACGACCACCAAAAGGCGATATCTTTGATTTTTAATTTGAGGAAATGATATTTTATTATATTATCGCCAAGGGTATAATACCCTGGGTATTATGACTCGAATCAATTTGTCAGACACTCTAGTCTGGCTAATTGCACATTAATTAGCCCGGCACGGCCCAAAAAATAAATTGCAGGAAATAAAGGTCTGATTTTTTCAGACGAAAAATAATCATTTTTTATCTTCATTTTTTAAGTCCACAGTACATTTGATAAAGATCTTTGTGAATCATTTCGAAAATTTAATAAGAGAAGGTCAGATACCACTAGTCACTTATGAACGCCTGCACATTAAAAATCGTATTTAAATGCTCTTGTTGCTTTTTATTATTTCAATCAAAATTGCTTGGCACTATCAAGTTCCATTTACGAGCACACGATAAAGAAAATTGATTACTCGCATAACGAACTTTTGTGAGAGCTTTGAACATAAGTCATCAGAAAATCTATCTGCTCCTAGGTTACTCGTTGGAATTTGCTCAAATTTTAGCAAAAATCATCGGAAAACAGGCAGAAACTTTTCATGAGTGTTTTTTCGTGACTCAAATCTCGAAATATGAATTTTTACAGTCACTTGAAAAAATTTCATAAAAAAGTGCTTCGATTTTTACAAAAAAAATAATTTAGCTCACGTCAAGTTGATATTTTATACTTTTGGTGAGGGAATTAACAAAAAATTATTTATTTAAAAAAAAAAAATTTTGAAGAAAATGAAAAAAATTAAGAAAAACGCGAAAATTTCGAAATAAAATGAAAAAAATTAAAATTTCGGAAATAAAATAATATTTCGAAAATTACAAAATTTCGATATGATTAGCTGTACATTTTGTAATCACCTATCTTAATTTGTAGCATTCACCCATAGACCTTATAAAACCAGCGAACTATATCTTTTAGAACGTTGTAGCCTACAACTTGTAAGTGTGAAATATAAATACTAAAAATTTAATTGATCCGTTCACATCAATACAATAAATAATATATTTATTACATTGGTCACCGGCTCGTCTAGCCATCTTATCATCAGAAAAAAAATACATTTGCTTATCGTAAAAAATAACTGTCAATTCTTGAAAGTAGAATTCAAATCTTTTATTTTCACCCTGATGTTCGATTAATTTACTTAACTCGTAGACTTTAGACATGAATCTGTACCCAGACTCGATTTCCGGCAACTAGTGACCATTCTTATAAATCGAGCCATATAA
>SCLH01002339.1:0-36680 GCA_004367855.1 Oikopleura vanhoeffeni
GTCAGGAAAAAAAATAGGGTTGGGGTGAGAAGATTAGGGTTTCGTGGGAACCCTTGTCTTCTTGCACCAACCATAGGTTTTTGTTAACAAAAAAATTTGCCATGCCCCGAGTGTACACTTCAAGTTTATGTGTAGACTGATATCATTTTATCTTAAAAGTATAAGAATCAGGGTTAGGTAAACTGGTGTCCAGTTTACACGGTATAAAACGCCGAAAAGCTGTTTCTTGGGAAAGGCTAGGTTGAGGGTTAAAAAATAGGGTCGTGTTTCGCAGCAACAAACGACCATTTTTTTTAACAATAATCATAGACTTTTCCGAGAAAAGTTTTGTCATGCCACAAGTGTACACTATAGCATTTTTTTTCTATTTCAATGCTTAATAATATTTTGCTATTTTTTACATTTTGCTTTTTAGTTAAATGTAGAATTCTGCATTTTGCGTTTTCGCCGTTTTGCTTGCAACTCAACCTTTATATGCGTCCAAATATACAAAAGTACTAACCGATTTGAAATAATGAATTTTTAAACTGTAAAGGGGTATCAATGTTTTTAGCTTTTAAAGCGGTTTAAAAAACTTCTTAAAAAATTCAAAATTTTATTATGGGAAAATATGTTTTTTTGTGTTAAAAAATGATTTTTTGTTAATAAATGATATTTTTGTTAAAAAATGATTTCTTTGTTAAACAATTCTTTGTTAAACAATTCTTTGTTTTGTTAAAAAATATTTTGTTTTGTTAAAAAATTTTTTTTTTGTTATTAAATGCTTTTTTTGTTAAAAAATGCATTTTTTGTTAAAAATTAATTTTTTTGTTTAAAAACTTTTTTGTTTAAAAATGCTGTTTTTGTTTAAAAATTATTTGTTAAAAAACCTCCTGCCCCTATCATAGGGTTATGTGACGAACTCCATATGATAACTCGAAATAGGCTGTTCGAACGTGAAGTTGATAGACCTCAAAAAGGATGAAATATAAAACACTGGTGAATGTGGCAGGGGAAAATATATCAGGCCAAGCCCTAATTTTAGCCATATGTTGCCTTATTTTATTTTTAAAACTCACAAATCCAAATTAATTGGTATCCCGGTCCCTTATTTGACATATTCTAGATGGCATATCAACCAAAGAGGGCTTCAAGGATATTATTCAGACCATATTTTTTGTATGACCACACTCCTTCACACATAAGCAACACATCAGCCACCTAAGCCAAAACGAAAAATTAATCTCCTCCCAGGTTTAATTTTGAAATAAACCCAAATGTTAACTTAAGGGGATTGTGGGTGCTTCCAGTAATGTTCTGGGGAAAAATAAGGCGTTTTATCATTTATTAACAAACTATCAATTTAAATTACAAAAAATCATTTTTTAAACACAAAAAACATATTTTTCCATAATTAAATTTTGAATTTTAAGACGTTTTTTAAAACGCTTTAAGATAAAAAACATTGATACCCTTTACATTTAAAAAATTCATTATTTCAAAATCGGTTAGTACTTTGTATATTTGGACGCATATAAGGTTGAGTTCAAAAACGGCGAAAACGCAAAATGCAGAATTCTTCATTCAACTAAAAAGCAAAATGTAAAAAGCAAAATTATTAGCATTGAAATAGAAAAAATGCTATAGTGTACACTCGTGCTGACAAAATTTTCTCGGAAAAGTCTATGATTATTGTTAAAAAAATGGAATCGTTTGTTGTGCGGAACACGAACCCTAAATTTTTAACCCTAAACCTATGCCTTTCCAAGAAACACGCTTTGCGTCGTTTTATAACGCACCGGTGCTTTTTTGAGGGTGAACACGTGATTTTGGGCATTCCTATGATGGAGAAAATAAAAAAAAGCGGAGAAAGAATCAGCTCAAGAAAAAATTTGCCTCGGCCCTGATTTTTTCAAATCCCTGTCGCTTGAAATTGGCGGACTTTATTAAGAATTTGACGGCTTAACCATGGGCTACCAACGTATTCCTTGCAAAGATTCTAAGCATTTTGAAAACAAAATTGGAAAAATTCTGCTCTCACCTTCAAATTGCAAATGAATAATTTCAAAATGTGGTAGGTTTAAATGCACCATAAATTGAAGAATTGTTTGTTTATATTTGATTCCAATCCGCCTTTGGGGACTTAAAAAACTCAATTGTAATATGATGAAATATAACTATAAGAAAAATAATTATCAAAGCGAATATATACTGACTTATAAATATAAGTAAATTTTTCCTGAGAAGAATTTTTCGGGATTTTGATGAACTCATCACTTCGTTTGACCGAAGTCGAGTGAAATGTAAGATTCAAGCAGTTATCATTAACATGAAGGAGTGGACATTTAGGGTGAGAGGAATTTTATGAGAAAAATTGGTGCGCTGTTTTTGATGAGTCATCCACTTCCGGTTTGACCGGAACTAAAATTAAATTCTTAATTTGATTAGTTTATAGCTGATCTAATCGGGGGAGGTTTTTAAGGTAAAAAAACTCGAAAGTTTTTTGTGTTGATATTATTTCGGATGAGTCACTCAATTCCGGTTTTACCCGGAAGTGATCAAAAATCTACATTTGATTTTAACATATATATTCGGGTAGACTTTTAAGTAAAACTAACTTGAAAAAATTCAGGTGATATTTTTGATGGAGTCATCACTTTCGATATAAAGGGATTGTATGTTTTTATTTTGATATGATCCGAAAATAATGAGCCCTTAAATCGGCCGAAGCACGATACTAAAAAGATTTATAAATCTTAATCTTAATTAAGTATGCACAAATGAGCCCCAAACGACGAAGGCCGATTAAAGCGGGGAAGTTTATATTTTTAATTTAATTTTGTTGAAAATGTGCCCCACATCGGCCGTAAATGGTCGATAAAGGGTGCTATAATATTTTAAAATTCAATTTTGTGCGCAAAATGACCCCCAAATCGGCCCAAATCGAGCCCCAAATCGGCCGATATAAAAGGATTATAATACTTTTAATTTAATTTGTTGAAAAATGAGCATTCAATTGTGCCGAAGGCCGATAAAAGGAAATTTATATTTTAATTTCAATTTTATATAAAAAGAGCTCCAAATCGGCCGAGGGTCGATAAAAGGGGGATAATTATATATTTTTATTCCATATTGACTGAAAAATGAGCCGCAAATCGGCCGCAATGGCCGATAAAAGGGTGATTTTATACTTTATAATTTAATTTGTTGAAAACTGTGTCCAAATCGGCCGAAGCCGATACAGGCGGATATTATATTTTGCACATTCCATTTTGTTTAAAAAATTGAGCCCAAATCGGCCGAAGGCAGATAAAGGAAGGATTTAATATAATTTTTGTTTAATTTTGTTGGAAAATGAGCCACCAAATCGAGCCGCAGCAAAAAAAAGGGATCTTTATATCGTAATTTTTTTTTTTTTTATTTAATGAATCTTCCAAATCGGGCCGGAGTATGGCACGATTAATGGAGAGTTTATTATTATTTTATTTATTTTGTTGAAAAATGAGCCCTCAAATCGGGCCGAATGGCCCGGAGTAAAAGCGGATTGTAGTATCTAAATTTGAGTTTGTTGAAAAAGTAAGCACCCAAATCGGCGAGCGAATAAAAGGGGATTTTATATTCTTTATAATTTCATTTGTTTGGACAATGAGCCCCAAATTGTGGAGATTTTTTAATTTAATTTTCTTGAAATATGAGACCCAATCGGCCGAAGGACGCCGATAAAAGGGGACTTCATATTTTAAATTCAATTTTGTTGAAAATGGGCCTCACAATCGGCCGAAAGGCCGAAAAAAAGGATTTTAAAACTTAATTTAATTTTGGTTGAAAAACATGAGCCCGCAATAGGCCGAAGGCCGATAAGGGATTTATAATTTTTATTAATTTTGTTGAAAAATGTGGCCCCAAATCGGCCGAAGGTCGATTAAAGGGGGATATTATATTTTTTATTCCATTTGTTGAAAAAATGCTAGTCAGCAAAATCGGCCCCGAAGGCGATAAAAGGGGATTTAATAATTTTTAATTTAATTTTGTGTGAAAAAGTGGAGCCAAAAATTGCCGAAGGCCCGATAACAAGGCGTTTTATATCTAATATTTCATTTGTTAAAACAAGAGCCTCCCAAATCGGGCCGAAGGCCGATAAACCGGGTATTTTTACTTTTAATTAATTTGTTGAAAAATGTGCTCCTCAATCTGCCGAAGGCCGATAAAGGGGGATCATTAAATTTTGTATTCCATTTTTTGAAAAATGAGCTCTCAAAAAGGCCGAAGGCCGAATAAAGGAAATTTGCATTTATTTAGTTCTAGAAAATAAACTTCAATTGGGCCGAAGGCAATTATGAATTTTGGAGTGTTTCTGTTGAAACTATTATTGTCGAAAAAAAATCGGATAAAAATAGCCAAAATTTCAGGAAAGATATTTTTCAATAATTTTATGATATTTATGAATATTCAAAATAAAAAGTTTAAAAGTTAATATTAAACTATACGGAGTCAATATAACACATCGACACGAATTTTCTTCACAGTTCTTGTTACAGTGAAACCACACCTGCACTGCTGCTTAACTAGTAATTAATATGCCTGGTTATACACGTTGATTTAAACCATTGCCGATTGGAACAAAATTTTTTCAGTTATTGTTACAGTGAAACCACAACCCAACTGGAGCCTGTTGTTATTATCTAGCTGGTTTTTACGTGAATTTGATGGGTGATTTGACATGAATATTATTTGAGACCCCACAGGACATATTTGGTGCTAAATTATATCAAAAAAAGTACTCCAAAAGTGTTTTGTATGCTGTACTCGGGTTCAAAAAGACGATTTTCGCACTTCTTATTAATACTTTACTAATTAGCCGAGGCGATACCAGATTTTTTTTATTCTTGGGGGAAATGAAAAAAATTAAGAAAATAATAGGCAGATTATCCGATATTTTTTTCAGAAATATTATCTTAGATTTCGTGCCAGAATCGTTGTAAAAGTGTGCTCAAATGGCTGTATTTTGGTATCATAAGAGCCTAAAAATTTAAACCTACGGACATATCTGAAGTCATTTTTCACTGAAATTGTTTTGTCAAGAATCGCAACATATTCGGAGAACTATCTCGAAATTTTTCTGATACCTAGTTTCGTTTAAACTAATAAATGATTACGAGGTGCTTGAATATTTAGGAAATTACTGAAGCTACCTCCCTCGTCTATTTCTATCTTTTCTCTGGTCTTTATTGAGTTCTCATATTTTTTCAAGAGATTTTCTCTGAAAACCAAAAAATAAAATAAAACTCAATAAGTAATTTTTTGAAATAACACTACAGTTTGATTTTTACATCGAAATCGATTNAAACAATTCTTTGTTAAACAATTCTTTGTTAAACAATTCTATGTTAAACAATTCTATGTTTTGTTAAAAAATGGTTTGTTTTGTTTAAAAATGTTTTGTTTTGTCAATAAATGTTTTTTTGTTATTAAATGTTTTTTTGGTTATAAAATGCATTTTCTGTTAAAAAATGCATTTTTCGTTAAAAAATTCATTTTTTGTTTAAAAACTTTTTTGTTTAAAAATGCTGTTTTTTTTGAAAAATGCTTTGTTAAAAAACCTCCTGCCCCTATCATAGGGTTATGTGACGAACTCCATATGATAACTCGAAAAAGGCTGTTCTAACGTGAAGTTGATAGACCTCAAAAAGGATGAAATATAAAACACTGGTGAATGTGGCAGGGGAAAATATATCAGGCCAAGCCCTAATTTCAGCCATATGTTGCTTTATTTTATATTTAAAACTCACAAATCCAAATTAATCGGTATCCCAGTCCCTTATTTAACATATTCTTGATGGCATATCAACCAAAGAGGGTTGCAAGGATATTATTCAGACCATATTTTTTGTATGACCACAATCCTTCACACATAAGCTACACATCAGCCACCTAAGCAAAAACGAAAAATTTATCTCCTCCCAGGTTTAATTTTGAAATAAACCCAAATGTTAACTTAAGCTGTATAATTGGTATGCAAAACTTCATACGAGCGCTTTTGTCAATAAGTGCTATATTTGTTGTAAAATATAAGAAGAACCGGTCCAAAATAACGGTTTTTGGACTTTTTCATCGGTAAATCTATCTCTTCCGAGGTTGAATTTCAAAATTGACTCAAATTTTTGTAAAAGCTAGCTCTTAATAAATAATTAATATTCAAAGTCACGTGAAAAATTTTTCGAAAAAATCGAAGCACATTTTTTTAGGTAGTCTCAAAAAAAGCTAAAGTGACACCAAAGAGAAAGTTGGCTTACGTCAAGCCAAAGTTTTAGTGGTCAAATTGGAACAAACGTTATCTTTCCACTTAATTTTGAAAAAAATACTCAAAAAAAATAAATTTTGAATTTTGTTTATATTTCGGTTGTTTTTGGTACATTTTTATGACTTAATAACTACAGAAAATGAAGGAACCGGGAAACCGTTAATGTTCGAGCGCCCTCAAAGACAAGTACACCAAGCATCATATTTCATAAGATTGCATATAATAACCTATTTAACCTCAAATTTTTGACCCAGCTGAAATTTTTTATTATATGAGAATAATTAACCACGCGTAATAAACACACAATTCCACTTACGGAAGTAGTCATGTCTGATTTCCAATTTTCCGAGTCATTTCAGGAAAATCTGAACTTTGAGCAATAATTTTAAAAATGTTAACCTGTAGACTTAGTTTCAATATTGTGAAATCAAAGGTCAAACTGAAATTTGACTGCACCATGACTACACCAATTGTCACACCAATTGTCACACTTCCCGTCACATATCTCGCACCAACATAAACAAAAAAAAAAAACACTTCCCGAAGTTTTAAAATCTATTTCCTCTCAAACCATATATCGAAATTTTTCGAAAAATTGGCATAATACGTAGAATAAGCAAACTGCGATTTGCAGTGAGCATTTTAACATTTCGATGACTGGCGCTCTAATAAACTGACGAGTTTTGGCCGTTTTTCATGATTTCTTGTTTAAAAATCTATCTCCTTCGAGGTTGAGTTTCAAAATTGGCCACATTTTTTAAAAGTACAGCTAGTTGCATTGTAAAGGATTACAGTGGCGTTTTTCTCAAATTTCAATGCAGACTTGAAAATATGATTTTTCGAAAACAAATTCACAAAAATTTTTAAAAATGTGCTCCGATTTCTTCGAAAGTAAGCCAGTGGTACACTAAAAATAAAGTTGGCTTATGTCAAGCCGATATTTTGAAGTTTTAGGGGTCAAATCTCAGCAAACAAAATTTTTTGACTAAAATTTGAAAAAAATCAAAGAACGCGAATTTTTTTTCTCTGGATTTGATCAAAAATAGATTTTGTTGACATCCCGAAGCAATTTGGTGCATTCTGATTGCCTTTAAGTCTTGGATAAAATCAGACAAGACTACCCCTTAAGCTAAAAAACCTGAAATGTAAGGTGATTAGAAACTTCACAAACTCGTAGAGTCTAATTAGTGTCCAGTCTTCACGGTTCAAAACCGAGCAAAAGTGTTTTTGTAAAGAAAAAATAAGGTTAAGGTGAGAATAGTTGGGTTCCGCAGGAGTTATATTTTTCTTGCACCAATCCCTAGTTTTTAACGACAAAACGTTTTGCAACGGCATACTTTTATTATTGTTTAATCAATATGGTCGTTTGTCTTGCGAAAAATAATTTCTATGTTTAAAGGGTTATATTAAGAGTTGAGTTTAATCGTGTCCAGTGTACACGCTGAAAAACGATGCAAAAATGTTTGTTGGAAAATGCTAGGTTCAAGGTTGAACAATATGGCTGTGTTCTGCAGGAACAAACGCCCATATATATTTAGATATAACCAAAGTCTTTTCGGAAAAAAGGTTCGCCATACCATGACAGTATACAATTATTCGTTGTCAACCTTACGAAATCTTACTTGATAAATATTTCAGCCAAAATTGTTTTCAATGTTTATTTATCTGCGTCTATCCCATGCTTGTGTGTTCATCTTGGTTTGATACTGAACTCACAAAATGTTGCAATCAGTTTTTATTAATTTTTTTTTTGTTTTACATGTTTTTTTTGCTAAAAATATTTTTTTCGATATAAAATGTTTTTTTTTAAATGCTATTTATTTGTTCAAAAATTCTGTTTTTGCTACAAATTTTTTGTTAACTCTTTTGAGCACAGAGCTTTGAATCTTTAAAAAAAGGCAAAAAACGGGATCGTATAATCTTTTCTTTCGAACACATTATAAAAAATTTTGATTCGGTTCCGAAAAAATATTTGATTTTATCTTCGAGTGTTTGGTCCCAGTATCACGGGGAGTTGATTTATTGGGATTTTTCGCCAATTTTACAATTCCTTAAATTTTTTTCGGAACTAGACTAAAATACAAATGTGAGATTAGCCATTTTTTTAGGAAAGTGTTTTGTTCATGCATTACAGTTAAAATAAAAATTTATTGGTATCTAGGGGCAGATATTTTTTTTCGGAAGTGAAATTTCTAAATTTTCAACTTCAAGTATCCCATGAAAAATTAAATAATTATAAAATTGAATTTAAGGAATCAAAAATTATCCACAGTTGTACTTCATAACCATATTTACTTGAAAATAATAAAAGAAACAGTGTACATATTCGCTTTTATAGGAATAAATAAACATTTTTTATGAAAAATCATGATTTTTCAATCAAATTTGTTGACTTATTCATTAATTAACGTGTGAAGACAACTGTGAGCGTGTATCACGTGATATGGTATACCTTGCTTTTCTCACCATATTTTCCAGAACTTGAAATTAAAATTCTAGAAAATAAATGTCGGATGCAAAAAAATCACCTTTCAACTACTATATGCATAAAATTTGAAATTCCAACCGCCTAAACCCATGGAATCACAGAAAAAAAAGTTCCGCCAAGGCATCAGAGCCGATATATTGGCTATACTTTAGACGTTGTTTACAGAAATCTCAAAGTAGTTGAAGCTCCAATCACTTTTGCAATAGGAAGTTAAAAAGTTATATTTTTGCATTAATCAATTCAAATTCTAGAATTTTTAGTTTTTAAAAATATAGTCGGAAAACCAAGGTGTAGCATATCACGTGATACGTGCCCATGGTAGTCTTCACAAATTTTATTTTTATGGGTTCCAACGCGAAAGTATCTGCCCTACGTGAAACTATAATCCGATTAGATTTATATATCATCAATCAAAAGTTATTTTGAAAATTTTTTAAAAAAATGATAAAAAAATGACGAATTTATTTGAAAAATTGCTATTTTTTCGAATAAAAGCAAATTTATACACTTTTCATTATTATTTTTAAGTTGATATTGTAATCAAGTAACAGTGTGGACTTTTTTTGATTGATTACATTAATTTTAATAATAAATATTTTTTTTCATGGAATACTTAAATCGAAAATTTTTAAAATTTCACTTCCAAAAAAAATATCTGTGCCAAAATACGAATTAACTTAGATTTTTAGTTTTTTGCATGCACCAAACACTTTCCTAAAAACTGGCTAATCTCACATTTGTATTTGATGTCTAGTTACCAAATATTTTTTCCAGAAGTAAAACTTCGGTGACAAATCTCAAAAAATCAACTCTCCGTCATATTCGAACCAAATATCCGAAAAAAATTGAGTATTTTATTCGAAATCACCGCAAAATTCTTTATAATGTATTCGGAAGAAACAATTCTGTGACATTTATTTTGCCAATTTTAGAAGGTTTTAGGTAGGATGAGCCGATATATCGGCTCTGTGATCCCAAGGGTTAAGGTTTCTTAAAACAACGTTCAAAGTATATTTTATATATGCTCACACGAGGTAAACAATGTCTTGTTAAGAATTTTTTTGTTCGGAAATGTTTTGTTCGAAAATGTTTTTGTTAAAAAAAATCCTGCGCTTTTTTAATTATAAACAACTCAAAAGATCGTACAAATCACCGTACAGTACAGCAGAGTGCGGCGTATAGGCGATAGAAAAGCGCAGGTTGCTTAGATTTTTCCGTGGATTGCGTAGGTTTTTGCGTTGGTTGCGTAGGTTTTTGCGTAGGTTTTTGCGGAGCCTTACGTAGGTTTATGCTTGAGTTTCACCTATACCGTATAGCCTATATATACGGTATAGCCTATATATACGGTATACGTATAGCCTATACGGTATAGGCTATACGTATACCGTATAGGCTATACGGCATAGGCTATATACGTTCACTTATACCCCACCCTGCTGTGATATGTTTTCTGAATGTCGAAAATGAAAATTTTTTTATGGTCTCGCGCTAAAGTGCTAAATATTTGGTCAAAGTTAATAAACCTTTCAAAAAACAATTTTCCTACTAATCGTTTGATACCATTTGAAATGTCACACGATGACATGGATTTTAAAAAGTTATTTTAAGATCTTGATGCGGGTAGTTGAAAACTTAGATAATAATTTCGGAAGAAAAGTTTATTATTTTAATTTCAGTGCTATTTGACAAATCCGGATATGGGCGCTTGATGAAAAACTTTTTACTAAGTATATACAGGTTGAGTTACAGGTTTTTGTCCTGTTTGAGGGTAAACTTGCTTCGTATACAAATATTGTGAATGAGGGCAGCGTGAAAAAGCTTAAGGCCAATCAAAAAAGGTGGATGAGGATTTCTTATATTTTTATTGCTAATTCTAATTTTTATTTAATTTATTGAATATTTGGCTTGATAACTAATTTTTTTATATCGATTTTTGATAGGAATGTGTGAAACTTGCAAAAAACCAATGGCGAACTCGAGAATTGTCAAATGTAATAAATATAACACATTAAAATGCAAAAAATCGCGTCAAAATAAAATTTCAAAATGCATGCTGTTTAAAATAAAATTTCACGAAAAATAAGCTATAAAATTTTCATGCACAAATGTCTAAACTCTAAAATAAGCCGTAAGAGCGCAATCTGATTAAGACCCCCTCAAATGCCAAAAAATCGCCTTAAAATAAAATTTCGAAATTCATGCTGTTTGAAATTAAATTTCATGAAAAATAAGCTATGAAATGTTTATGCACAAATTTCAAAACTCTAAAATAAGCCGTAAGAGCGACTTTTTGATTTAGACCCACTAAAATGCCAAAAAATCGCCTCAAAATAAAATTTCAAAATTCATGCTTTTTGAAATTACATTTCATGAAAAATAAGCTTTGAAATGTTCATGCACAAATTTCAAAACTCTAAAATAAGCCGTAAGAGCGCAATTTGATTAAGACCCCTTAAAATGCCAAAAAATTCAAGCAACTTTCGGCTCAAGTCTACTTTTCGATGCAAATATTAATAGAGTGAAAAAGAAGGGAAAAACCTTACACCCTGTATTGAACATGAAAAAACCACCTTTTACATTATTCCGTGTAAAGATCTTGCAGAGTTTCGAAATTCACAGACAAATTTGGCGAATCTCACTGGTTATCCTTTCAATTCTGGAAGCTTTATCAGAAACGCATTTATAAATGACAGTTTGTATGTTGACATTTATTATCCGCTAATGGTTAAAGAAGTTCTTTCTATATACAGGATGTGGGAAGATGACAAAAACCCACTGATCGGATCTTCGAGTTACAAACTTTTTAAAAACGAAACTTTTAATTGGAGTATTAATAACAGGTTTTCAAATGTATCAATAGGTTCAAGGTTCACAAATGGTATCAATGGGAGAATTTGAGGTATTTTCGGTATATTTGTCAAGCTTTTACTACTTCATATTTTCAAATGACCCGACCAGGGGTCGGCACATCTGAAATTTTTTTGGATCGCATTTGGATCGGTAAGCTCGCCAAAAATTAAATCGGATCTTGATCGGATCGATCAGCGTTCAAAAATCATGGATCGGGTTAGCCTAGGCTCACAAAAAAAATCAGCGGATTAGTAGGCTTGAAAAAAATTGGATCGGATCTGGATCAGATCGGTCGGATTTCAAAAACATTAAATCGGATCGGTAGGCTCAAAGAAAAGTTGAATCGAATCAATTTCCCAAAATAGTCGATTTCCGTACATTTCAACTGCGAAAAACTGTTTTTGAACGTCAAATTATTGATTGTATATAATAAGAAAAAAATAACTTTAATTGGCATATGAGCTTAGGGGTCACGCAGCGCGACGAAGTCTCTTGCTAATAAATTGAGGATTCCCAGTTTCGAGTTCAGTAACGCATTTTTTCAATTGGAGTAAGTTGATGTTTAAACAACGCACTACGTACCCTTTTTTTAAATTGAGATTGTTGCATACATTTTTCAGCCAAAGTTTCAACAACAAGTTTTTCCTCATTGTACGTGTGAAAAGAACCCAAAAATAGTTTGTTACAGAAAACTTTTCGTGGAAACATTTTGTTGTTTCCTGTTTTATTCAAAAACAGCTGATTTTCAGACGTTGAAAATGACAAAAATCATAGTTTCTATTTAAAATTGAAATTTTTGAGAAAATAACTTTCAATTGGCCGAAGAAAGGAGATTTTATAAAAACGAAGCTAATTTTTAAGAAAAATTATTGCGCAATCGGCAGAAAGATCCCTGAACCCGACCGTCCTAAGTTATTTATGAAGCAGTATTTTATTCCAAGTAACTTAGAAAAAGATATGCCAAGAATTGAGTTTGAATGTATTCTTTTTTGGTTTTTCAACGGCCAATTGTCGCAAAACTAAAAATATATTGACAGTTGATTCTTGCATCCTATAAAAAAATCAAAAGTGATGGATTGCTCGACCGTTCAGAAACGTGCTTACAAAAGTGACCAAATTATCTTCTCAAAATGTATCTCTTCCCTGCGTTTACAAGGTACAACAATGATTTATAATGTTGTGTCTGTTTTTTTTTGTAAAAATTTTTTAAAAATGTGATATTTCCTGTATCGCATTTCTTTCTAGAACAGATTTTTTTCGTTGTTTTTCAAAATTCTGCACAACATTTTAGTACTGTATTATAGCACTGATGATGACAGAACTTATATCGAAATATATTATATGTATGCAAGTTATAAAGATTCACCTTTATGACAAATAATTAAATGATTTATTACTTAAATAAACTAGACAGAACGTACGCAGATCAAAACGAAAAAGTTAGCTAAAATTTTTTGGATTTGGCTTCAGAATCACCAAAAACCAGTATTGTGCACTTGTTGACATAAGGTCAAAATTGTTTTTTGTGATTCTGTAGCAAAATCAAAGAATTTTAATCAAAATTTTTTGTGCCAATATGCTCAAGTTCTGGCCGGTCAATTTAAGTCATGAATCATTGTTGTACCTTGAAAAGTCTACAAAAAACTTGCTTAAAATTAACTTCGAGAGGTTGTGAGCAGGTGTCGGCACATTCGAAAAAATTTTTGGGTCGGATCGGTGGACTCTCCAAAAAATTGGATCGAATCGATTGAGTACCCAAAAAATAGGATCGGATCGGTGTAAAAAATTGTTTTGAGTAAACTTTCAACTTTAAAACAGCTATATTTCGTCGAAATTTATTTAAAATATACCTTTGCGGTACTGAATAAATTAAATTGTACTTTATCGCATAAATTTGGGGGAAATATTTTATTTTATAAAAATACAAAACCGGGGTTTATTCCAGCAAAATAAAGTTTGGGCTTTGAGAATTTTACAATTTGAGGTGGAGCTAAATATAAACTTCAAATTTGAAATCAATTTTTCAATCAAACATTTAATTATGACAGTATAGCTAAATCCAGGTTGAATGGACCCCAAGTAATTTATAACACGTGCTTTTTTCAAATTACCACACGAGAAGCTTAAGCCTCAGGGAGTTGAAATATATTTGCAAAATTCACAAAAACTTTAGGAAAATCTTTGATTTTTATGAAAAAAAGTTAATATGTTAATTTAAATTATTTTCGAGAAAACTACAGCCTGAGTTTTCTCGTTTACTGCGTTTCTTTTATACAGGCGGGTAGACATCAAAACACGGGATTAAAAAAAGCAGGCTTTTTCCCTGCGTTTTTTAAATCCCGGGATAAAAACGCAAGGCATTGTATGAAAAAAACGCAGGGCACTGTATTCAAAAAACGAAGGCCACTGTATTAAAGAAACGCAGGGCACTGTATTAAAAGAACGCAGGGCGCTGTATTAAAAAAACACAGGGAAATGCCAAGCAAATTTTACCTCTAGATTATTGATTTGTTATCTTTGAACATTATTCATTTAAAAAAATTAAAAAATTCAATAATTTTTGTGTAAAAAAAAGAAATTTTGCATGAACAAAACATATCGAGAAATCGTGCGAAACTTCTGCAAATACCACAACTGACGAATTGGATGCAGAAATGGTGGAGTTATTGCTTGTTGAAGACGCTTCATTCGGCCCTACTTTTACTTCAACGCCAGAAAAAATTATCCCGACTCCTCTACCAGACACACCGACAGTTTCTGATGAAAGCAGACGGAAAGCAAAAAAACAACTATCGCGTAAACAATTGTTCAAAAAACTATAAAAGACAAATTTAGAACAATTTTTTAATTAAAAATTGCATGAAAAAATTTGCATTAACCCTTGGAAGCTCCAAATTTTTTTATTCGGCAGAGGCTCCTGCACCACGTAAGTGGGGCGACTTTGAGCAAACGAAGGGCACTGTATTAAAGAAACGCAGAGCACTGTATTAAAAGAACGCAGGGCGTTGGATTAAAAAAACGCAGGGCCCTGGATTAAAAAAACGCAGGGCACTGTATGTTAAAAAACGCAGTAAATCACGTGTCAAAATTGAGTCATCTATTATTTCAAATCGAAGTGAAATTTAATACGCCTGTTTACCCGTCCGAATAAAAGAAACGCAGTAAACGAGAAAACTCAGGCTGTACAGCGTGAGTCTTTTGGATTTCTCCCTGTAATCTTTTTATTGGTTTAACAAATTGGGCTTCAAAGCTGTTACAAGATTATAAATGGGTTGTGAAAATCAGGGGTCGGCAGATTTTTGAAAATTGTTTGCTCTGCTCTGAGAGTATATTTTGAATAGTTAGCTCTGCTCTAAACCAAAAATGAATTTTGGCTGCTCTACTGAAGCCAGAGAAATTTGATTGCTCTGGTCTGATCTAAATTTTTTTTAGGCTTTAAAGGCACAAAAAATTGAGGAGGAGGAGGTTTCAGAACAAATTAAGGGGGTAGGAGGGGTTGAAATATTAATGAGGTTTGAGCTCAAATTTACCAAGGAGCAAAGTAGATTTAAATAAGGGTGTTTCGCCTGTAATTTATAAAGGGGGTTAAGGGACCTAATTAATTAAGGAGGTGATTTTTTAAGGAGGGGTCAAGCGAACTAAATAATTAAGAGGGTCTTGGGCTCAAATTTACCAAGGGGTAAGGTAGATTATATCAAGGGAGTTTTGCCTGTAATTTATTAATAGGGTTAAGGGATCGAATTAATTAAGGGGGTATTACCAATACCGTATTAGGTATTAAGAGGGTCTTGGGCTCAAATTAATTAAGGGGCAAGGTTAATTATATTAAGGTGGTTTGGCCTAAAATTTCAAAAATCGGTGAGAAAAAAAAAATGATGAAAATGAGGGTGGGCCGAAAAGATTCTCGAATTAATTTTGTAATTGAAGGTCGAAAAATTCTTTAGAAGTTTCAAACACCGTCTGGAACTTTAATAAATTTTAGATTATCACAGTGTGTACGCCGCGTTAATCAGCGGTTATAACGCCTGCCGGAAATAGCAGATGAAACCACTTGGTTTTAACACGAAGCATGACATATATATAAAGGCGCCAAATAATCAGTAATTATAAAACATAAATTAAAACCAAAATGACAAAAGCCATTTGCAAAGCCTGTGATATGGAGTTCTGTATAGCGTCAATGGCAAGACACTTCCGACTTTATCACTCACCCCTTGCTAAAACGCTCAAACCGAAGGAGCGGTACCACAAAATACCTGAAGTTCCAAAATCCGAAAATTAAGATTATGAAATTAAGAAATTCAGCGAACTTAAGGTTTATGGGGATTTTGACTAACGTGTCAAATGTTTCTACTTTGTTGCCGACAAGTCGAGAACTCAGGCTCAGGAAAATTCAATCAGCAAATTTGTGCATGACGAGAAATTCCAAGCTTTTCTCAAAAGCACAATAAAAAAGAAAAAATGCTGAACTGGCAAAATAGGTTCTGGCCATTATTACTGCTTTAATAGAGACTAAAGCAATCCGTGGCGACAAAAACATGATTGCCAAATTTGCATGGAGGAAAAAGAGGACCATCAATGTGGAACTTTTTTCAAGTTCGACAATACACCTTGGGCTGCTGAAACTTACCGCGTATGCGCGCAGTGCTACAACTTGCTGCACACTTGCTGTCCTGTGTGTCGGGCAAAAGGCTATTTCATCCAGTTTGCTGAACCAGGCGCTATCTAGAATTTTTACTGCTTCTGCCTTTTAACTGTTACCATTACTTTCACTATTTAAACTGCAATTAAATTAAAAAACAAAATCTTTGTCTTGAAATTGACCCAAAGTGCATGAAATCCGACCCCATCATGAAATTAAGTAACAATTAAATATTGAACCTACATTTGCCTGCGACCTATCTAAATGTTCGGAATTTCCAAACTTAAATTTTGTAAATGACCCAAAATGCACGAAATCCGACCCTAGCATAAAATTAAGTTACAATTAAATATTGACCCTACATTTGACTGCGACATATCAAAATGTTCGGAATTTCAAAACTAAAATTTTGAAAATGACCGAAAGTGCACGAAATCCGACCCAAGCTTACAATTAAATTACAATTAAATATTGACCCTACATTTGACTGCGACTTATCAAAATGTTCGAAATTCCAAACCTCAAAATTGTAAAATGACCCAAAGTGAATGAAATCCAACCCTAGCATAAAATTAAATTATAATTAAATATTAACCCTACATTTGACTGCGACCTATCAAAATGTGCGAAATTTTGAAACTCAATTTTGAAAATCACCCAAAGTGCACGAAATCTTATCATAGCATAAAATTAAATTATTATTGGATATTGATCCTACAGTTGCCTGCGACCTATCAAAATAAAAATAAAAACATATTACGGTGATACTTTTATTCGATTTATTTTTCAACTAAATCTTCTACAGCTTTTTGGCTTTCAGCTAAGAAATTATCTTGTTCACTAGCTTGTTCTAGTTCAAATAGCAATTGAGATTTAATTCGGTTTCGTTGCTTGCTGAAGTGGCCTGCTATTACTGAGAAAACTCGTTCAAGGGATGACGATGCTGTTGGAATAGACAAAATCTTAGAAAAAACGGTATTTTTGTTAAAAAAATGAAAAATACCGTTTTTGCAATTTTTTTCAAATGTTCGAATTCATTGGCGTATTTCCCCCAAAAGGCTTGGATTTTGGGAGCACATGGTTCATATCCATTCGAAAGCTTTCAAAATTATTTGATGCGCTTTCAGATTGTAACCTTGAGAAAAATTTGAAATTCGAATGTAGGCCTAAAGCGCAACAATTTATTCTGAAAATCAGCGCTTCCAGTTAAATTTAATTTTTGTGCTCCTGGATTTCAGCTATGTGATATTTAAATGCGCTTTCAGATTAACTCTTGAAAAAAATATTTTATTTGAATCTAGTCTGAAAGCTCAAAAAAATATGTGTCAAATTAGGATATATATTAATTATACTCACATGAACTCCATACTAATGGGGAAAACTTCAAATATTTCTCAATTTCAGATCTGATATCCTCATTCAGGGTGTGTGGGATCAGAACACATGAAGATTTGAAACTAAAATCAAGGCGTGAGGCTGCAGCGCGTTCTTTATCAACTTGGTCATTATCTTTCTCGGATTGAGTGTCTTTTCCCGAACCAGTGGAGTCGCTATCTTCAAGAACCGGGACTTCGGTCCGTTGTCGAATTATTTTTGTAATCAGGGTTTTAGCATGATCTTTCCACAAATCAGTGGCTTCTTCAATTATTTTCAGCGATGATGAAACATTTCTTCTGTTTTCGCGCGCTCTCGAAGTCGAACTTGCATTGTTTTTATAACGCAAGTATGACGATTCCAACTGAGAAACATTGACACTTAAATTGGTTCGTTAGTTAAATTATCGCGCTCTCAGGTTATTTTAACCTTTTTGCGCAATTAGATTACAAAAATAAATTGCGTTTTTAAACGGTTCGCTTCTGATTTACTAATAATTTTTGTGCTTTCAGTGTCCAATTAAAATGTTTGCGCCTCCAAATTAAGGAAAATACCTTTATCACTCGCAATGAGACTCTATTTGTAGTGACAATTGTCGCATCTTTTCGGGCATATTTCTGGGAAAGCTGCTCAAAAATTGCGCTGATACAAGCTCCTTTAATAAATTAAAAAAAACCGAATCATTGCGAACTGGAATTTCCATTGTTTTTGAATCTAGGCGCGTGTCGGGGAGAACGATGCTCCATTGAAGGAGCAGGGATACCTTCAAGGGGGTATATCTGTCTGATTAAATGAAGGCTTTAGAGGCACTAAAAATGCTCCCAATTGATACGGAGTGATGATTAAGTATACTAAGAACCCAATCATCAAAAAAAATTTCGAAATTTTCGCATTTTTTCGATTTTTTTCTAGGTATTTTTAAAAGACGAAGTTTAAAAATAACATTTGCTCGAATTTGACCACTAAAACTTCAAAATATCGCCTTGACGTTAGCCAACTTTCTCATCATTGTTTCACTGGCTTTCTTTTGAGCATACCTTCGAAAAAATAAAAGCACTTTTTTTTCTGAAATTTTTTAAGCTGGAAATGGCAAAAAATCTTGTGATCATTTCTTACATATGTTCTGAGGAGTACTTGATAACAATTTTAGCCACTTTGCAAATATATCCTGGGAGGAGATTGATTTTGAAGTCTGAAATTGTGAAAAATCGTCAGTTATTTGGCGTTCTAAAATTGTTCAGTTACCGGATCGAAAAAATCTTGTGATTAAAGTTTGACATACTACCGTTTCGTTATCTGTGAACATTTGAGCTGAATTTGATATACCGTCTGGGAGGAGATAGATTTTGAAGTTTGGAAAATGTCACCTTGTTACGATACTGTACCTATTGGTGTGATGGTCAAAAATAATTTGTGATGTATTTTTTCGCAAGATTGAGGATAGATCTACAAATAAGCATTTTCAGTTTTTCTCATAAGCTATTAGTTTTCCGAATATATCACCGTGAATATGTCAAATCTGCCAGATATACCCCTTTAGAAGCGAGGTTTGTGAGTTTCATGGAATATTTCCAAATGACGCTGGAAATTTTGCGCTTTGTAATTGGACGTTTTGTCATGAAGTTCTTACAACATTTTCGTACTTTGGTGGAAGCCGACTTGGGTTTTGGAAGACTCCACACATCGTCCGATACCGGTTTTTTCCTTGAAAATACATTTCTTCGAAAAGTATTCCGCTGTCCTTGTAGCTATTTAAATTATCTAAATTCAAGATTTTGTATTCCCCTGGTGTTTCATTTTTTTCTACTAAGTTTATATATTTTTCTGATGTCTCCTTAACCGCTATTTCAGATGGTGCTGGTTTTTTTGCGAGCAAAAAGTCCAATGTTGTTTGACTTTTTCGTTTTTAAGATTTCTCGTTTTTCATTTTATTTCAAAAAATAGTTTGTTTTATTTTTCAGCAGGCTATTATATAGCGCGCACTGATTGGCTGATATACTGAGCGTCCGATTTAAACT
This sequence comes from Oikopleura vanhoeffeni, assembly GCA_004367855.1. NCBI lineage: Eukaryota > Metazoa > Chordata > Appendicularia > Copelata > Oikopleuridae > Oikopleura > Oikopleura vanhoeffeni. The sequence goes on from SCLH01002339.1 coordinate 19,653, forward strand.
AAAAACGCAGCCAATCAGCGTGGTTTTATTGCAGCTTATACATGGTTAACCGGAAAGCGCAAAACTATAAATTTGAATTAATTTACAAAAACACATGAAATCTGATTAAAGTACGATTTGAATTTGAAATAATTACTTGAAAACTTTCAATAGGAAACGTATAATTCGTCACATTCTCCTATTAACAACATTTGACGATAAGTTTGCTTTTCTGTTTGAAGTCATTTTTGACTGAGTTTTAAGTCGGTCGCCTGTCCTAAAAGAACTTGTCCTTATAAAGAAATCCTACTTTTTGCCTTATCGATGCTGCCCTTTGAAAGTAACGCTACAGTAGATTGAATTTTTAAGGACGGACTCTTAGGACGCACTTTTTTTCGCACTTAGTTTAAATGGTAATTTTTTTCAAAATGTTAGCCTTATATTACAAAAATCTTGTTTTTTGACATTTTTTCTCGTGAAGTTTTCCAGGAACATTATAAGGACGCACGTTTTCTCTCGGAAGTTTGCCTCGAGCGTCTTAGGACGCAGAAGCTGAAATCGAGTCGTCCTTATAGAGTCACTCTACTGTATCAGATTTTTAAAGTTACTTCCGATTGGAGGTTTTTAGGAAAGTTTTAAAGCTTGAAAATATGATTTTCAAAATTTCTTTGCATATTTATATATATAAAGACATCAAATGGAATATGTTTGTCTAGCTTTGACTATCTTCAATTTATCTTCAGCTTTAAAAAATGATTGAAAGCGACCAGTATTCGGAGTAATTATAAGGACAGCAATTTATAATTATGAAATTTAAGCCCACTGTTATTTCCAATTTCTGCATACACACTAAATTTACCGGTTTTTTAGTTAACTTTTTATCTGTTCAATACTTACTTTTGAAAAATAATGCAAAACCGAAACTTCTCAAGTACGTAATATAAAAATTTCAATACAGTATGTACTTTTTTAACTTGCGAAGGGAAATCGTCCTTGAGGTAATCACGGCCAATAAAAAAAAGTAACTAGGTGGATTTTATTTTCAAGCCCTTAACATCGGCTACAAGTTGGCAGTCAAAATAAAATCCACCTAGTTACCATTTTCAATTGGCCGTAATTAGCTAAAGGACAATTTTCACTTCGCAAGTTTAAAAAGTACATACTGTATTTTAAGCAATAACAATTCTGGATGAGTTTTTCAGTAAATAAAAGCGAATTATAAAAAATAAAGAAATTTTTGTCAATTACACAGCCATAAGCTGTTACCATTTTCTGAGCTCAAATAAGTAAAAATTTATCCGATCTGATAAGTTATTGAAAAATCTCCGTATTTTTGGCATATTGTCCTTATAGACGCGCATCACCGTAATATTAAAATTATGTTTCTTTAACATCAACACCTCCCAATGTTTTTTATAACTATAGTACGGTAAATTTGAACCAGTCAAGGGCCTTGATTCAAGGCTTGATTTTTTGTACATTTCTAATAATATTTTGTTAATTTTTATATCTAACACGATTTTGTGATTATTTTAACAAAATAACATTTATCGTACTAAATAAATTTAAAATCAAAAAGATTTAAAATTCGGGCTAAAATTTCACAAGGAAAACGGATCCGCGAATACAAACAACTTGAAATATGCTCGAGACAATTTCCCATTTGAGTCACGATCGACTTTCAAAAATCATGAAAAATGGACCTTCAATACATCCAAAAAATATTGTTAGATAAAAATATCACTAAACCGAAAGTTTACAGAATAAAAAATACAATTATATTTTCGAAAAACAATTTGAAATATTTCTATTCTACAATTTTCGGCCTATACAAACTTCGATGATAGATTTTCAAAAAACAACAAGAATGTTTTATTCAAGAAACAAATCTTTTGTTTCAAATAGATTTATATTCACCTTTTCTGTAGAAGAAAGTTTTCCTTTAAAATAATGAATTATAAGTAGTAGAGCTAAAAGTAAGGCTTCATTTTTTCAAATAAAACGGTTAGATAGCTTTGAAGTAGCACATACAATATTTTTGAAATTTCGGGTCATAAGTTATGACTCATTAGTTATGAGTCATAACCAGTGTTCTAAAACGGGATGAGTTTTAAAGCCCGGTCCTGAGTCATCTTTTTTTCAATCCCGACCTGAATATTTAATGTTTCTATTCTCAAACAAAATTTCGAAACTTTTTATTTATTTCCTTAGTAATGTTCAATAATAAATTTGATTGTAAAAAATTTTTCCAATTTGAAGTTTAAAGTTTGAAAAACATTTTTTCAACACTTGAAATATTATTTTTAAGTTTGAAATTAATTTGTTTTTTAATTTTCGTTAGTAATATATACATGCATTTTATTTTAATTTCCTTCAGTTTAAATATTGTACAGCGGTCAACGACTTAAAGCCCCCCTGACCACTTAAAAATCTCCTTTTTGAGCAAATTTGATTTTCCGGGTGACCTGTGACCACTTAAAAACCCCCCCCCCCAGAAAAAATTCTAAGACTTATTCGAAAGACTTTTTCTAAAATTCTAAGACTTTTTCTACAGACCTTTTTTTAAAATTATGAGCCTTTTTTTCCATTACACTATATTCCGAAAATGATCACGTGACCGTACATTCAAAAAATAAGGTCGGCGAAAATCGTACTGTTTTTCTCCAAAAATGCTTAAATCACTTTTTGAAAAAAAAATGTACTTTAGAAGTTTTGAGACTTTTTCCCATTACACGAAAGTCCAAAAATGATCATTTGACCTTAAAATTCGGAAATAAGGTTATTGTTCAAGTAAACAAATTGTGATCATATTGCGCCGAAAAATGTTTTTGGCCAATAAACACCTAATTTGCGAGTTTTGAACATAATAATATTTTCCAAACACGTCACGTGATCTTATTTTTTGAGAAATAAGGATTTATCTGTGACATATTTCAAACCTTATCTTTGAATTATTTTGTCACGAGATTTTATTCGTACTTTGGTGTAATAAGAAAAAAGTCCTAAAAACGTTTGAAATTGACCCTGGAATTTTTTTTGACGTAATTCGAGTATTTTTTCAAATTACTGTACTATGCCTTTTCTCAAAAGTACTCAAATTACGTGGAAGACCCATAAAAAGAATCGTAACGGAATTCTAAGACTTTTATTGCATCACAGTATGGCCTCCGGTTTAAATAGAGCATTTCTAGAATTCAAAACTTCCGAAATACTGATTACATAAGAATGCGTAGGCGAAAAAAAGAAGAGAGTAAAGCTTTGTTATCAAGAGAAATAATTTGCACTAGAAAATTTAAGAGTAAATTAGCTAGAGAATTTTGTAGGGAACATATATTTATTCTTAGACAGAGCGAATGAAAATCATTGGAAGTTTTATGTGAGGTAGTTTCAGATATAAATTGAGGTTTAATTCATCTGATTATTGCATTTTTGTGTGTAACTGGAGGTAATTTTCGCAACTTTTTCTTTTCTTATCCTCATTAAATGCCTTTTAATTCGTTTGAAAAAATTTTTTAATTGCAAAGCATATTGGCTGAATAATATTTTAAGCTATTGAAAAATGTATGTTGATAATGAAACTTTGCTTATATGGCGCGATTTATAATTATGGCGACGCGTTGTCATAATCGAGTCTGGGTACAGATTCATGTATAAAGTCTACGAGTTAAAATTCCAGACAGTCAAAAGCAAACTTTGATTGAAATTACCTGAGCTAGAAAAAATATTTATCATTTAAAATTTTTTTCGCGGTCAAGTCCGTAGGTGGCAGTCTAGACCCCACCTATTTGTTTTTCTGTCATCTCTCTTATTATTTATATCTTATCGGTAATTCGGACTTTTTTCATGTTAGTTTAATGAAATTGAGATAAAGATTCAATTTTATTTAAAAATTAAGTAAGATATCTAGAATTAAACATTCTCAGAATTTTTTCTCAGCCCAAAACGCTTTTGACCACTTAAAACCCCCCTGGCCTGTGACCACTTAAAGCCCCCCTGACCAGTTAAAACCCCCTTTTTGGGCCAAAGTTCTAAGGGGGCTTTAAGTGGTCAACCGCTGTTATCAAAACTAGAACATTTCGCTTCAAATTAAACAAACTTGCTAACAATTATTAATTAACCGTATATTGACTTTTTCCATTTAAATTGTCAATGATTCAAAAATTTTCAAATCATAGGTCAAATCAGTTTAAATTCATTCGATCGGATCGGTCTTTGAAAAAATTGGATCGGATCGGTAGCCATCTCGATAATTTTGGATCGGATCGGTGGCGTTCTCGAAAATTTTGGATCGGATCAGATCGGTAGCTCTCTCAGAAAAATTGGATCGGATCGATTTCTCCGATCCGATCCAATTATGCCGACCCCTGGTTGTGAGTTTTCAAATCGAATATTTGACTTCTTGAAATGATTATATAGTAGCTTATATTCTTTAATCCAAATATTGCGTTTTCATTTTTTCGAAATAGAGACCAAACTATAAAATCTCTCTAGATCAATTGTTTTGTGGCTGAAAAATATCGAAAGCAAGGGGGGGGAATAAGACCTCTGCAAGTTTGGCTTGGATTGGTCGGCTTTGCTTTTTGAAGCCAAGTCACCAACTTTTATTTTGTTTTCCAAACCAAGCCACAAAAGTTCGCTGGCTTGCCAAATTCTGACATAATTGATCATATAAATCATCTCGGCGTCGCTAAGATAAATTTTTGAACCTTCCTATTGCATGGTCAAGAATGAATGGAACGGAAGCATCTCTGACGTTGAATGAAGATTATCAAGATGATGTTCTGGCCATTTCAATCATGGAGACTGTCAATATATTTGAGAAAAGAATTGACGATTGCTCAGAAACGCAATGGATACCTTTTTATGATTTGGATCTTAAGTCATCGCGTTTTGCAGATTGAGTGTCAATTTTCTTCAAATACTAAAATTGAACAATTTGTTTTCAGATAATAACTTTTGAAAAAATTTAAACATCATTTTTTTTTATTCAAAATGTCATCGTTTTCTAAGAGCCCATTCATATGTTTTTTATTGCATTTATTAGATGACTTTTCGCACTAACAAAGTCAAAAAAAATATAAGAATTATCTGCCAATTAATCGAAATTTTGTGAAATGTATTTGATAAATCCAAAAGATATACAAAATTTTGCAGCAAAAAATTTGGGCTCACGTTCAAAACCTTCAGCAAATTGCAATACCCAAAGTGTAGTACTGGTGTATAATATAGCAAATTGATTTTCAGTTTATAAAGAGGTTTTAACCCGTGTGAGCATCGCACCTTTATAAAGGTGTTTGCATATTTAAAATCATCTAATATATGCAAAAAAACATCGTAGAGTTGTCTCCTTCGAATACATTATAAAGAATTTTGCAAGGATGTCAAAAAAATGACTTTTTTCTTTTTTTGGGAAATTTACATCATTTTTGTAACATTTATGTGTCATGCTACAAAACAACAATACAAACATCTTATCACGAGATCTTTTCAAATTTTTGATTTAGACAGCCAAAAAGCTAAAACTTAAAATTAATTTGAGAGGCTACGGAAAAAGCTATGTTCTCCCATTATTTTATCATAAAACTTAACTTCATACAAGCTAAAGATTTGTTTAACAATCAATCACGCCATTTTCAAAATTTTGATTAGGAGTTTTCTTGGGGCAATATTAATATATTATTTTCATGCCGAATTTTAACAAAATCTCTCACATCAAAATATTGAAAGTCGATAAAAATGTCCAAAAATTATTTTTCCTCAAATTCAACTATTTTCAGGGATTTTTATGTTAATTCAAACATGGGGGCGTCAGAAAAAATAATCGCTTTTTCAAGAAAAGCTGAATTTTCAGAATTTATTTTTACGCTTTTTCTTTCGACAAATGTAAAATTTCTCAAAAATGACGTGATAAAATGTTTGTATAACTGATTTGTAGCCTCACACAAATAATCTGATTAAAATGATGTGAATTAAATGACAAGATAGTTTATCAGTCTTTCTTGAGAAGGTTTTGCTACAAGTTTAAAAAGTGATTGCGAAATAACCTCCGCCAGTTTGTCAAAAAATTGCGTTGTTAAAAGTCCAAACGAGTGACACCCACAACTATTTAAAAAGTTCCGCCAAAGCACCAGAGCCACAATTGTGGCTCAACTTTGAGTGTTGTTCACAGAAAGCTTAAGGCAGTTGGGATTTTAATTTTGTCTTCATAAGGAAGTTGAAAGGTCATATTTTCGCATTCGACATGTCATATTCTAGAATTTTAATTTTTAGTTCTAGAAAAACTAGTGAGAAAAGCAAGGTGGACCATGTCACGTGAAACACGGTCACAGTTGTCTCTACAATTTTTGTCTCTGTTGAAAACAATGCACAAGAATCTGGCCTACATCATAGTTTTGTCCGCTTTGATTTTTGTTTTATAAATCAAAAGTAATTCATAAATAAGTCAAAAATTTTCATTGAAAAATCATGATTTTTGATAAAAAATGTTTATTTTTCCCTATGAAAGCAGATAATGGAATTTTTTTCTATTATTTTCGAGTAAATATGGTAATGAAGTACAACTGTGGACAACGTTTGATTGGGGTAATTCGTTTTTATAATAACTAATTTTTTTCATGGGATACTTAAAGTTGAAAATTTAGATATTTCACTTCCTAAAAAAATATCTGCCCCTAAATCCCAATAAATTTTTATTTTAACTGTTATGCATGCACAAAACACTTTCCTAAAAACTGGCTAATCTCCTATTTGATTTGTACGTCCAGTTCCTAAATAATTTTTACGAAAGTGAAACATAGCCTATGTTACATAGGCTAAAAATCCTGATAAATCATCTCCCCGTTATGCCGGAACAAAACATTCGAAGAAAAATTCAATTATTTTCTAGAAAGCGTATCTAAATTCTTTATAAAGAATTTGAAACAAAAGATTCCTCGATCCAGTTTTTTCTCTTTTTTCGAAGATTTTAGGTATGCTGGAGCCACAATTGTGGCTTTGTGCTCACAAGGTTTAAATAAGATTAAAGTATCAATGTTATCCATAACTGCGGAATGATGCGCATCACTCTCTTTTTTTAACTGATAACAAAAGATCCAAGTTAAATTCGCAAAAAAAAGAGGAATTTGAAAAATCAACATATAAAAATGACATTTAGAGAAATTATATTTGATAATAAAGCAGAAATACAAAAAAAATAGAACCATTATTTGTTTAATTTTGATTGCATAATAAATCCAAGGTTTCGGCTTCCAATATAAAACAAAAAACATTTCGTTTGTTTTGATTTTACTTATTTCTTTGAAAATAGGCTACTTTTTAACGGCATATCGTATTATACAAATCTAAGAACTCTCAACCCTCTTTATGAATGTGGACTTAATCAGTGTCGTAGCACATTATATCCCCTATTCACACTTTTGTGAATATCCCGGCCCTACTTAAAAACACATTACGTTTACTAATCAGGGCCGGGATATTCACAAAATTGTGAATAGGGGATATATGTCCGTTAAGCTCTGAATTATGCGGTTATGAGTTCGAACCCGTGTGATCATATAAAACTTTTTGAGTTGATAAACTAAGTGGATATATTTATTCGAATTGTATTCTTGGACAAATTTTGAGTGGGATATTAGTAATATCATATCAGTTAATTTTAAGGCCGGTGAAGAAATGGGAAAAAATATAATATTTTTTCAAAATCTGTTTTTTTTGAGCTATAAACATTATATTATAGTAGTTAAAATGTGTAAGACGGTCCGTATTGCCCCCGAAATTTGGCTTATTTCGAATACAAAAATAACTTGTGATCATTGGAACATTTTAAATAGTTAAGTTATTAATTTGAAAAATAATTTTATTTCACTCACTTCAGTCCTTGCAAGTTTTGACAATTTTGAAGAATGTGCTCTTTTTATCACCAATCCGAACGACAGAATGAGACAAATGAGTGAGTGATAATTTCTGATTGTTATTTTTGACTAAATTTTTTTACAGTGCTAAATATTGCGAAGGTTAGTTGGTCGCTAAATACTAAAGTTAACCAACATATTGATGATATTATTCCACAGCAAGAGTATTACGACACATACGAAGATTTTAACGAAGAAGCTTTTGTCCATTATCTTAATTACACAATAAGGTACGCTAGCTATGGTCAAGACTAGAGTGGCAACAAGATTGGCTTTTATTGAAACGGCATTGTAATGTGCATTTACTTTTGTTTTTCAAATTAAACACAACTTTGCCTCAAGCAACTCCAAAAAAAATACATACTATATTGGATTCAAATAGTTTTAGACGCAAAAAACGCTCATCTCGTTACGTTGAAACCACACGCATGAATGCCAGGTGCAAAAAAGAATTAATACACATAATTTCTCAAATATTTAAAATATATTTTACTAAATGACAGAATTTGTGCTGTTTAAGATAATCCACAGTGGATTATCCACTCAATTTTCAAGAAATAAAACGTTTAAAAATAACATATAATGTCACAAATATTTGAGTATATTAAACTTATTGACAAAATTGGTGCTGTTAAAGGATAATCCACTCATTTTCTAATAAATAAAACTTTAAAACATATTGAAAATAATTGAGTTTAAAAATCGATATCGTAGTGAGACGCGAAAAGTGACTGGGCGATTTTAGCGTCTCACTTCGATATCGATGGAGCGCCCACGCACACTGGCCCGATCCGATCAGCGGGCGATTTTGCGTCTCAAACTATTTGAATCATATAGTATAATTTTCATCAAATTACTAAAAGGAAAAAGGGCATTACAACCAAAAACTAGAACATCCCAATTCCAAATAGTTCGAAGAACGAAAGTTCTGCTTGTATGTTCAAATTTGGTCGATATTTTCGCATGAAAAATGGTTCGGCATCCATTCACCGTTGTTTAAATCGGAAGTTCTTCTGAATAAGTTTTTAATTACTATTTTTATTTCTAAAATTCTTTATAAACCTGTTAATTCATAAAAAAATCTTGAAAATGCAATCAAAGCGAAACATGTAGATTAAACATCTTGTTGTTATTTTTAATTGACATATCTTAACACCATTATTTCCATATTGCGACATGGGACCTCCTGAAAATAATTTTTAAAAATGATAAAATTTGAATTTTCACTTCCTAAAGGCTGATTAAACTCTATTGGAACCAAGTTTTATTATTGAAAAATATTATTTTTGTATCAATATTTGTTAAGGGCCTCGGTGCATTTTGAACTGGATTGATATATTTTTCCCAATGTCATATCAAAGTGATGATTCATAATCCAGGCAACTTTTCTAACTAGCGAATTTTTAAATTATGGATTTTTAAGAAAATTTTGACCTTGAATTTAACTTTTCGAATTCGCGAAATTATGAGAAAAATTCGATAAAATTTCCAAACATAATGAAAAAATGCTTTATTTTTCGTTCAAAATTTTTGTTCAATATTTGTTTCAAATCAACGAGGAAATTCTACAAAATGACTACTTTTACTTTTCGACTACTGTGTGGGTGACCACATATTTTTTATATGCTCTTTGAAAAACCATATGACATGATTAGTAATTTTTAGTCAAAAATAATTACGCTAAAACCATTTACCAAATATGTAAGTGACACATTTGTGTATTACATAACGGTCACCCTATAAAAACATCAATTAGATGTTTCGCTGGAAATGTAAACGTCGCCACGTTTCACTTCGAGATTTCCCAGGATAAGCACCCTTTTAAATAAGATTATTATTAGAATACATTTAGGTCACATTTAGGTTACCTAATTTCAGGTTCAGCCTAACTTTGGATTGTTAGATTGGTGGTGCTGCAATTGGAGCTGGTGTACGACTCGGTGGTGCTGGGAGCAAGAATCCGATACGATCCGATCTTGCCGATCCTATTCGTGCTTTTAAGGTCAACTGCCTGTACTCCCCCATTCTGTGCACTTTGTAATATACCAATATCAACCAAAGTTGACTGGCTTAGACTCTTATTCCTGCAGGGTGAAATATAACTCGGTGTCACATTAAGAAATAAGGTCACAACTTAACGTGGTGTACTTCGTGTGTTAAAAACGCACGCCTCTGGTCTACCATATTAAGGTTTTTCTTAATCGTACATGCTACGAAAAAATTTTAAATATAAAAGCAATTTCTTGCTATTCCGTGTAATTCACTACACGAAGAAGGCCCTACCTTAAACCTGGATACGTAAAACCTATCTCAAAACCCTTTATTTGGTTGGTCAAATTAAAAACATTCGGAGGAATCTGGAACAAAAGTTTTAAATTTCTTACTATCAAAAATATTCAATCAAAATCAAATCAATAATTTGGACAAATATTTTTTGTTGTTTTTGTCAAAAAACAAAACACTAATTTTTCTTCTTCAAAAATGGACCCATGTATGAAAGGTTATAAAATACCCATTGAAAAGGATGCAACTATAACTAGCAGAGCAGCAGGTAGATATGGACCAGTTAAACTAAGTATTAACGATGTCGCAGCAGGAGATTACGCTACTGTGAATCCTCAAATAGCTTCTATAGAACAAAAAATATATCGCGATTAAAAGGATGTAGATGGAGTTAATGCTACTTTTGATATTTCCGAAATTAAATTTTTATGGAGTAAGCCGCGAAATTTTCTGTCACCATTGTCAGACAAAACAATAGGAATTCCGAGAAGTTCAGACAATTTTTCAGAATTTAGGTCAAACACGCGCTATATAATGAGCGATTTGAAAAAAAATCGAATCAGTTTTAGCTTTACAAAAAGCATATGCAATAAAAAGTCCAAAAAGCGGATACGTAATACAATTTGAACGATTTTTCTCATGATTTACATTTTGAATTAATCAAAGAAATTGCGAGAATTACTGATAAGCAAGTCGAAAATGTAGAAATAATAGACATAATTAAAAACAAAGATACCCTATACCGTAGAATAAATGAAAAAGTTGAGATCAAAATAAGGATCAAACAACTAGTTTGTATCTAAAAACAGTTCAAATGGCACAAAAAATTAATATTAATGAAAATAATAGCGGTTCAAATAATCGAAATTATAATAAATTTGATAATGATTCAGATGACGACGGTAATATTTTTGTAATGCGATTTTACGATGAGGACGAAAAAGTATACAAATACGAAAGTATTAATGCTTTTCGAGAAAGATTTAGAGGAATTAGTGCGCGAAATGAAAATTTCAAAAAATTTCCAAAATTTTCGGGACCATTTAAAAGGGAAGGGGAAACTTATAAGAAAAACTATAGGAGTTCTAACTTTAGAAGTAGAACTCGTGGTAGAGGCCGACAATCCGGACAAAGAGGTCGTAGACCTTTTGTTAATTCTAGACAAATGTCTACATGGAGAGATTATTTGAATAAAAATACAAATTTGAAATCCAAATATAGCAGTAAAAACCTGGGGAGAGTACAGAACGTGTTTATTCGTGTTAACAATACAGGGATGTTTGCTAGGATTATAAAAAAGTTCTCGATGAAATGGATATTATAAATATTTTAGATGCTGAAAGCGAAACAGATGATGGAGAAATCATTCAGGCAATGAAATCAGATGATTCAGGAAAATCTGATGAAGGATTTGCTTTTGGTACCTCAGGTAAGTTTAAACCTTTTATGATAAAACAATAACTAAAGAAAAATTTCAGGCTGAACAATTTAGAACGATCGATTAAGAAGACCAAGAAAACAATCCACAAAAAAATTGTAACACTGATTTCAAATGTATCACGTTTAATAATGTCAAGTTAATAAATAAAAATAATGAAAATGATGGGTGTGATATTTGAAATCTGGCATAGAATTAAAAATAATTTATGATGGAAAATTTTTGCTTGTTAGGGTAATTTTAGACTCTGGGGCCACTAGTTCATTTATACATCAGGATCTGTTAAAATTCTTTAAAAATGTAGAAAAAATTGAAGTTCCTGAAAGATGGGCTAAGAGTACAGCCGGAGGTAAAATAAAGTTACTAGGAATTAAGGTAAATTTTGAAATAATTTGTAAAAACTATGTTTTACAATTAAAAAATGTCGTTGTTACACATATGGGTCCGACTACTACAATTTTATTTGGACAAAATGATCTGAAAAAAAATAATTGGTCATGCGTATGTCATAGCATGACTCACGTGGATATATCCTTTAAGGGGGTGATGTGCAGGAAATGATCAATTATTATGCGAAAATGGAATTATCTGTTATTGAAGCTATTGTAGCGGTAAATTCACTCTTGCGGTTGATTCAATAAAGAGATAGCTAACGGCTGTTTGATTCAAATTCCAAAAGGAATGATAGTAAAAAATATACTAAGTGCGTTTGCCGTAGGAAAAAAGGGTAGGGACGGAGAAATCCAACTTCATACCGGAAGTTGCAGAATTGTGGTCGACTGTAGCCGTAGCGTTAATGAAGCCACAGATGAAAGACGTACCCAGGCAAACTCTATTGCGGAAATAGTACAAACAGTTACTAAATATACCAAAAAAGGATATGTAAGGGTTATGGATATCCAAAATATGTGGTTTTGTTTTAGATTATGTGAAACTTTATGGCCAAATTTTGTCGTAGAACATCCACAAATGGGTATATTTTCTTATGTAAGATGCCTTATAAGTGTCTATCCCCACAATCAGTAAAGGTGTTTATGATGACAATACTTTTTAAATATAAAGATAAGTGTAGGCGATATTAAGATGATATAATTATATATCATGATAATAAATTAGGATTTTTGAAAATTTTAGACGGAATACTAAAAACTTTAGACATTCACGACTTTAGAGTTGAGGGGTCAAAGGTAATAATAGGAGCCACTTCTATTAAATTATTTGGAAAAAATATATCTAACCGTGCAATTTTAGCAAATCCACATTCAGCAAAAAATTTAAGATCTATTAGTTTTGAATCTTTAAAAACAAAAATAATGCTTAAAAGTTTTTTAAGATCAGTTTCATATATATCTGAACATATTCCCTATGCAGCTATTATTTTGAAAAAATTAAGGGATTCCACAAACGGGGCTTCAGCAGAAAAAGTAATTTGGGACGATGTTTTAAAAAGTGAACTCGGAAAAGTTCAAAGTTTGCTTGACAAATTACTTACATTTTACCCGGTAGATAAAGATTTACCAGTTTATGGGATTTTTGACAGCTCTTAAAAAGCTAATGCTGGTTTTTTCTATCAAATGGTAGACGATAAAAAACAGTAAATAAAATTTTTGTGTAGAAGACGCAGCGATAGCGACAATGAAAGGAAACCCAGTTCTTGTTCTGTAGAACTAACCGGTATTGTAGACGGTATGATGTCAGCATCAGTTAAGCTAGAAAGATGTAAGAAAAAGATATACATTTCTACAGATTCACAACCAGTTTGAAAATTATGGAACAAATTAAGAACTACGGGCGCGCCTTCAAATGATCGTTGAATAAATAAGTGTTTTGCAAAACTGGCAATTTTTTCATATGAAAGTAAGTATATTTCATGTAGTGAACCAGCTTTACAATTTGCAGACTTTTTAATTAAAACGAAAGAGGCAAGTATTCCGTGTAAAGGGACAGTTGGTTGTTGTGTTTGCGATGCTGTTGACAGTCCCTCAGATTTGTTTTTCAAACAACTTAATGCTATGAGTAATGAAATTGCATCAATAACTTTTGAACCAGAATATTTACCCACGGTAAAATATGAAAAATTTTTACATGTGATTGGCGAAGATAATGCTAATTTGATTGATTCGGATGAATTAGGAAAAAAGTCTGAAAAATTAGAGAATAGTTGGATAAATACTCTTGTTAGTAACTCAGTTCTATACAATCTGAGATTGATCGGTAAATCTGCTCAATTTTTCGTAATTACCCGAAATACGAAAATTGACAGAGATATGCAGATCTCGGATATAATCGACAACTGGGTTCTAATAGACCTTTGGCAAAATGAATGTACAACTATTCGAAAAGCATTAGAATGCTTAAGATTAAAACAAGATCCTCCGAATAAATTTCCAAAAGTAGTAACTCTTTTAGTTAATAAAGAATGTGAATTAATGAACAATTGTTTGCTAAAATAAAATACGGATGGAATTCATAATGAATCTCATCAAATTGTTTTACCTGAAACATTTAATTAACAAATTGATTTTGCGGTTCATAAAATTGGGTCATGGTTCAGTTACAAAATTAGAAAATGAGTGCAAAATATTGTTTCCATGTTTAAATTTGAAGCTTAAGTGATAAAATTTAAAACCCAATGTAAACAATGTACAAGATTAAAAAAGGATAAACTCATAGTCAAGGAAATTAAAAATTTCGATGAAGAAACTTTGGATATACCTCGAATAGGTATGAGAGTACTTGCAGATGAAATCCATAGGACCCTGCACATTCCAACTAATGAAGGCCGATTAACTCGTAAAAATGCAGAAATCGCAAGGTTAACCAGATATGGTTACGCAACGGTTATCAACGGTTATCTCAATTCTGATAAATTAAGAAATATTTTATTAGATACTGGAGCACTATTATGTGCAACCGAACCTGAAATGAATGAAATAATTTTTAGAATGGATGGGGTCAGTAGACATTCTGCTCTTGTATCCGATGAAAGGTTGATAAAGGACAGAATAAAGGTTTTATTGAAGGATAAAAATACCGGTTCAAAAAAATTATTAGCTCCTTTGGATGCCAGAATGAAAACATTCTCGAATTTTTTAGTTGGGGAAGCATCAGAACCAAAAAATAAAGGGTTAACTAAAGTTGATTTAGTAAGAAAAGCTCTTTTTCGATATAACATGACAATAGGGGATGAAACATATCGACCAGTAGAATAATTCCATGGTCGTTTAGTAAACACTGGACAAACTTTTGCCGTTCCCATTAATGAATTAAAATTAAAATATATTCAACGTAGAGAAGCATCACAAAATACGAAATATAGTAAACTTTTGTCTAGTTATAAAAATACACCGATTATTTTGAAAGCCCACGAAATAGGGGACGATTATTCTAACAGAAATAAGATGCCAATAAAAATAGGAGATATTTTATTAGTAGATTCTGGAGATATCAAGAAAAATAACTTTCGACCCTTTTATAGAGTTCAAAGTTCATCAAAATTTCCAACAGGCGTTTCATGGGACACAAAAATAGTTTGCACTGAAAAGGTTGATGTAAATTCGTCAAAAAATTATATATGGACATTAGAATATATCCGGGAAGTAATAAATGGAGATATTAATCTTGAAATTGACGAGTTAAAAACACAATCTACAAAAAATATGATTTAAGAGCACATAAATTGTTTAAAAGAGGATTATACACCTGTAAAATTTATTTTATATTCAATAAAATTCCTAGAAAAAGAAACTAGTCGTATTTTGAACCAGATAAAATGGTTAATTTCTACATTAATATTCAACCAATCATTAAATTACTTTTCAAGTGGTCCCTTTCTCGAGACAAAACTTTTTTTAAAAAACAAAATGTTCGCATTCAAAAAAGTTTTTCGATTAATAATAAAAATTTCTTTGTTTTTAACGTGTATAAACCCCCGAAGAAACAAAATCGAAAAACTAATCGACAAAACCCCAGATTACCGAGATAATCACGATATGAGAAGACGTTTTCCTAAGCTCCATAATTTGTCTATAAATGACGAAATCTTATTTATCTGCGTCCCAGCAAAAAACTCTTTTGCAGCCTGTTCTGGATATGAAGATTTACGGTTTTCATACCAAGGAAAAATAGAAGCGTTTTTCGCAATTTTTTACTCCGAACTCACGATGAGTTTAAATTCGAAAAAGGAACAATTCAGAAGTTAAAAGATTGCCAAAGAAACTAATTTTGGTCTTTAAAAGGCGAACTGTTAAACACAGAAAACTGGGACCAAGATATGAAAGATTTTGATTATTTTATAGATCCAAATGAGCGATATGTTTTAATGCCAAAAAACTGGTTAAATGAGGGGGAAAATATATCGAGTTATACAGCAACGAATGACAGCTATCGAGAAAGGTTTAAATTTAGTTAATGATGTTATCATTTTTTTATTTTTTAAAAACAATTAATAATTAATAATTTGTGTTCACTTTCCGTATATTTTGAATTAATATTATATTTTAGGTTTCAAGGATCTCAAAATGACAAATCAACACCTAAACCTCAGAGATTCAGCTGGCTCTAACTCTGATTTTGAACCGATCAACGAATCAATCAACGAAGAATCGGACAATGTATTTTCTCAAAGAAAAATATTACCTTCTGGATGCGACAGCATTTGGGAACAGTATAAAGAATTTAATTAATATACCTGCCAAATAATTTAGAAACCTGCATTTTTTTCTCACGTCAAAATTCCGTTACAACCATCACAAATACTTTATAAAATAAAAACCCCAAGTCAAGATAATTGTGTGTTTAAAAATGTTTTTATTTGCAATTTTTTTGTGAAAGCAGGGAAAATAAATAAAAAATAAAAATAAAAAAGTTAACCGATTAAAATGCATTAAAATGGTGACTCCCATTAAATTTGTAAAAAGTTATGTTTAAAGTGTACTCTATTTCGATAAAAGTTTAATTATAACAAACGAGTATCGTCATTAAAAGCGGAAAATATAGTATTTTTTTCCAGATGCTTTAGGAATAAACCTTTAAAATAAGGCCCATGTGTAATTAAAGAAACACACTGTCGTTTATTATCTTTAACAATTTTATAAACCATAGTAAAATTTTTAAAATATCTGTAAAATGTATTTTTATTTTTAAATGAAAATAAGGGGAGGCACATATAGGCTCCATCGTCAGCAAATAGTTTTCTGGAATCCATGCTACAAAATTAATATCTAAAAAATATAAAAATTAAAATTAAGGTTTAAAATAAATTAATTAAACGTGTATAATTGATAAATACAGGAATTAAAAATTTCCACACCGCACCAAAAACAGTTCATGACCAATGAGCGCTTTTCGGTATAAAATACGAATACAGAAAATAGCGTGATCAGTAAATGGATGATGGTCAGAAACCGTTTGAATAGA